>SNQJ01S0036659.1:0-19935 GCA_010110895.2 Picea sitchensis
AGCCCAAGGTCCGAATGCGTTGAGTATGGTTGGGCGTAGTCGATGTTCTTGACTAATTCTTTAACCAACTCTGATTTTTACGCACTATCTACATCTGTTTGGGACAATGTGTTCTTTTTTCTGGAGTAGTCGTTGCCTCTACATGAGTTTATAATCATTTTAAAATCCTTGCGATTTGCAAGAAATATTTTTACCCTAAAATTACCACCTGGCGTATAGATAACAATCATCCCACGGGCTCTCTCCTCGTGGCGTTAAATAATGCTCTATATCTATCGTCGATTCCTTTGTGTGACATTATATCTATGTCTCTCACGAGTGCATACGACCCTTGGTAAGAAGCTAAAAGGTTTTAGAATGCGTTTCCTTTTCTTACCACTCTTTCTTGTCTGAATCTTTCTGTCAATTGTAAGAATACGGATTAGACTTTTGGATCCGCTTCCCTACCTCTGCGTTTAGACAGGGAGAAATCCCTTCCCTTAGTGATCATGCATAGTTTTCCACACCATTCGTGGCCCTCACGAAATCCCACTGTGACTGGCCATATAGAGAAGGGTAAAGATGCAAAGTCAGCTAATCCAGCAAGTCAAGTTGGAAATTGATGGAAAGGAGATGCAACGGAGTGAGATGAAGGAGAAGAGCTAGCCAGTGGACCAGATGGACAATGTAATAGAGGGTATTAAGATATTTATGCTAGAAGAAACATAAGAAGTAGTCAACAAAGAAGGATGGAACAGAAGAGGACCTGCAGGAGTAGCAGGGCAATAGAGAAAGCAAGGAAGAGGAGCAAGTGGACAACTCCAATTTTAGGTTTGGGACCCTGGAGGATCTCAAGAACACAACAGAGGGAGCCATGAGAAGGAGCTCATTATTTTCCCCACAGTGGAGTATGATGCAAGATCATCATCAACAAGCACACGTGGAGAGACAAGTCAGCGCCCTAACGCACCATTGAATCATTTTGGAATCTTAAACACTCGCGTTTCCAGTAAATATTTTTTTGAAATGATTGAAAATTGAAGAAGATCAAAATGCTTGGGAGAAAATGATTGCGAGTGGTTTGGGAGTTTCACTCCTAGACTTTAATGTAACGATGCTTAAGGGGTAGTTAGCTTCTTTAGAAAAGATAGGTAGAAGGAGGGAACCCTAAAAATCCTCTAGGATAGGTAGGAGTATGGTACGCCCAAATGAGGTTGTTGAACATGGAGGATAGTTGAGATTTGTTAGGAGAAAAGAAAGCATTGAGACTCTGTAGTATTCCAGATTTTTTAAACACTTGTACAAACATTCATGTTAATGAAAAAGAGCAGTTTTTCCCGCATATGGTTCTGTGTATTTTGTGTGTTTTATGAATGGTGTTTGTGTGTTATGAGTGTATATTGTAGATGCATGTGTTGAGTTTCATCTGCAGGAGAAGATAGAATCCTCTATCTGTGATTTTGCTGAATTGTTTCTGGGTTCTATAGGCTATGCAAGGAGTGCACAATAGAATCTTGAAACTCTATAGCTAGTGCAAGGGGTGTGCGTATGAACTCTTTCGAGTTAGAGAAAAACTTTCCAGGAGGGCACACCAGAGTGATAACAACTCAAGGGGAATCCCAAAGTTGTTGAATACCTTGGAGGGTAAAATATGAAGAGGAAGCACAAAGAGACAAAGTCATTGAGAACTCTGTAGAGATCTTCTAGGTGGGCATCGAGAAGGTGCAAGTGTGCACAAAGAGAAATCCCTGTCGATTTCAAGGAAAAGAGTATCATAGGAAGATACTCACAGAGTTACTGAACACTATGTATAAAACGCTCAGCAAGGTGTGCTTTGAGTGAGAGGTTTCCAGGAGGGAAAAAAAACCCTTTGAAGGGATAAGAAGGGTCGAGACCCTTAGGATACTGAGTAAATCCAAAATCTCAGAAGAGATAGCGTTAACCGAAAGATAGATGGGACCTAAGCAGTCGGGCTCGTGGGAGGAACAAATGATGAAGCCTTTGAACACTTTCAAATTCTTCCAAGTCAGAAGAAATCAAAATCTCAGAAGGAGGAGCAACAACAGTAGTTGGATTGGTTGTTGGGAGAAATATGGACCATAGATCAGTGTCCAGGGAAGCAAAGGAGAGAATAGAGGAGGGGATATATCCCATCCATCGGATCTGAAAACGAAGGATCAAAAACTGTTGGATCCAGGTTAGGTGCACACACCTTAATATTTTCAAAGTGCATAGGAGAACGAGATAGCCAAAGTACCGAAGTTCTGAAGCCATCCAAGACCATCCATCGCCAAGGTTGACAGGTGGCGCAAGATCCACAACTCTGGAGTGAGAGCACTTCGAAAGTTTTATGGATAAGGAGAAAGATAAATCACTGAAGAGATGAAGACTAAATTAAATCCAGGTCATTGGTTTTCAAGAGATACGTGTCGACAGATATAAGACTTCAGAGAAAGAGACTTCTAAATATTTCAAGCGTGAAGTGTGAAAATCCCCCGAAGTCCCAAAGGTAGAAGAAGATCGCAACCGTTTGTTGTGGAGAACATGTGGTGAGAGATCTGGAAGTTCAGAGGCTAAGCGCTCTGAAAAGGAATTTGACGAGAGTGGAGAAGATCTGGACCGTCAGATCCAGAGGGACGCATGGCGGAAATCCATTGTCTTCGGGTGAAATCACTCCAGGAGGAACGAGTGCACAGGAGGTTGAAACCCTCGAAGCCCAAAGAGTCTAAATGGATAGCATTCGTCAGATATAGAGGGACACGTGTCAACAGATGTTGTACTTCGGGTGGAAGTACCTCGAGAGGAATCAAGTGCAGATATTTTGAAACTCCCGAAGCCCGAAGAGATGGAGTTAACCATAGTTGTTGATCTGTGGGAGACATGTGTCAACAGATTTTGAACTCCAGGTGGAAGCACTCCGGGAGGAAGCGGGTGTGGGGAAAGTTGAGGCTCCCGAAGCATGAAGTCCTGAAGTGGATCTTGACCGTCAATCTGGGAACGAAAAATCGATGGTGAGGAATAATTGCGGGGAGTAGAGGAAAATTTACGAGCGCACTAGTTCACAGCCCGCAATTTGCTAGGACCATTGATCTTGTTGAGACATGGGATCAATGACCATGATTTAAAGGAGGTTGGGCATGCACTTTTTCAATTGCGGGGACATGGACCTACAATAATGAGTGACACGTTGGCAGCCTACAATTTCCTTGAACTGTCGATCGATGGACAGGTCGATAACGATTAGATCGTGACTGTGAAAAACACGAGGGTGATAACAAGGCCTATGTTTTGGGTTTGATACCAGCAAGGTCCCGAGGAGCTGATCCAACTCAGTATTAATTAATGATCCTTGACCGGGAGGTCAAGCAACCCTGAGGAGAGAAGGGGGCTCTGCATCAAATAACCACATGGGTATGAGGTCAAAGGAAAGGATAATTTGGTATGCAGGTTGAAGAAGAGCTTGTATGGCCTAAAGAAAGCTCCAAGGCAGTGGTATTTGAAGTTTGACAGGCTTATGATAGAACAAGTTTATAGTAGATGTCATTCTGATCACTGTGTTTATTTTAAAAGGCTATAAAATGGAATATATATTATCTTTCTATTGCATGTAGATGACATGCTTGTTGTAGGGTCTAATATGCATGATATAAATGTGCTGAAGAAGAATTTATCTAATTCATTTGCAATGAAGGATTAGGGTGCTGCAAAGAAATTCCTTGGTATGAGAATAAGAAGAGACAGGAAAAATCACAAATTGACATTGTCTCATGGTGAGTACATGGAGAAGGTGTTGGAGAGGTTTAGAATGAAGAATGAAAAACCAATTAGTACGCCTTTGGCTAGCCGTTTCAAATTAACTAAGGAAATGTGTCCCAAGACACAGGAGGAGATGTAATATATGTCCAAGGTCCTTTATTCATCAACAATTGGCAGCTTGATGTATGCGGTGGTTTGCACAAGACCATATATTTCACATGCAGTGGGAGTTGTGAGCAAGTATATGAACAATCTAGGTAAAGAACATTGGGAGGGAATAAAGTGGATTCTTAGGTATTTGAGATCTACTGCTACTCATGCATTATGTTTTGGAGGTTCGAACATTGTTCTACAAGGATACGTTGATTCAGATATGGCAGGTGATAAAGATAGCAGGAGGAGCACCACAGGGTATGTTTTTACTATAGGTGGAACAATAGTAAGTTGGATTTCAAAACTGCAAAAGGTTGTTTCACTTTCAACAATAGAGGAAGAGTATGTTGCTGCTACAAAGGCTAATAAAGAGATGATTTAGTTACAGAGGTTTATGGAGGAATTAGGAAAGAAGGAGGATAATAGAAGGTTGTATTGTGATAGTGAGAGTGCCATTCATCTTGCAAATAACTCAACCTTCCATTCAAATACTAAGCATATACAACTCAGGTACCATTTCATACGATCCATCTTTGAAGATGAACATTTGAAGTTGGAAAAGATACACACTAGCCAAAATCCTGTAGACATGTTAACTAAGGGAGTAACCAGGGAGAAACTGAGTTCCTTCTCAGTTTCAATTGGTATTGAAGCATGGATGTGAAGATGAGAATTTTTCTAGGTCCAAGAAGGATCATAGTCCAACACATACAACAACGATGGAGTTTTTGAGACCAGTCTCCAAGTGGGAGATTGTTGGTTGTGGAGCCTGATTATCTTCCTGATTATCTTCCTGATTTAGAGGTCTTTATTTTCAACCATGTTTATACCCCATGAATACTTTACACCCCAGAAGAATGTACACTCTTCCATGTAGGGGAGTGCAGAGGGGGGTTACTCCCTCTGCGGGGTCCGGGGCAAGCGGGTCCCCAAAAGAAAAATTTCCTTGTAAATGTATATTGTAATTTCATTGTAAATTTGGACCGTTCATTATAAGGTCACAGATCAGATGGTAGAAGTTATGTTAGGGTTTTTTTTTCCCTAGAAGGAAACCCTCTTTTATGAGGGAAATGTATTGTGGCTATTTATTATTGTGAATATTGTATTTTGAGTGAGGAGATTGTGAGAGAAAGAAGATGAAGTTACAACGAGTGTGTTGTAGGTTGTATCCCTTCATTTTTTGGATAATAATAAAGCAAGGACCTGAAAATTTCTCTGTTGTACGTATCCCACACTGGGTGAACCACATATATCTGTGTCTCTATTGTATTGTGTACCTTCTATGTTTTATTTCCGCATTTGTTTTATTTTATTGCTCCACGATCCTATTTTCCTAACAAAGAAAGGGGTTCCCCTAGCTATAATATGATGTCACAAGCCCGACTCAATCGATAGTTCGTTGATCCAAGTGTTAGTTAGATATTTATGGCAAGTTGGAACTCACTTCTTGAATCCATTCAAGGACACATCGAAAATTTGGTCTCGGGGAATAAAATATAAATTGAGAGACATAATTGAGTTCCATAGGCTCCTGAAAGTATGTTTTTCTAAGGCCCACATGAGCTTTCTAACCATAGTCACCCGAGCCAATTTTTTGAAAAAATGACCCTTAGTGAAAAAATTGGATTGTCTCTTAATTGGAAAAATCGTTGTTCCAGAGATCGTTGAATAATTTTTTTGAGAAATAGAATCATAGGAGAGGCATGATAGTAGTTTTAATATGATGTTATGATTCCAATGCAATCGATGGTTCATCGATCCAAGACTCAGTTAAATATCTAAGGTGCGTTGCAACTCACTTCTTGAAGCCATTCATGGACACATTGAGAATTTTTTCCAGGGGCATACAACCAAACTAAGAAGGATAATTGAATTCTATAAGATCCTACAAGTGTTATTTTCCAAGGCCCACATTAGTATGCTACCCATAATCTACCAAGCCAATGTTTTGAAAAATCAACCCTTGGTATAAAAATTGCATTGTCTCTTATTGAGAAAAATCCTAGTTCTAGAGATCATCAAATATTTTTTTTTCATGGAATGGAATCATAGGAGAAGGGTTCCCTTAGATTAAATTTGAATTAACAAGTCCATTTTAATTGATATTGATCTAAGTCCCAATTGTATTTTTATGGAGAGTTGCAACTTGCTTCCTAAAGCTATTTAGGGACACATCGATAATTTGGTTCGGGGGCATAGCATCCAAATTAACCAACATAATTGATTTTTGTGAGACCATGTAAGTTTTTTTGGCCAAGGCTAATGTGAGTGTGCTACCCACAATCACTTAAACTAGTATTTTGAAAAATCAACCCTTAATGCAGAAATTGCAAATTGTCTCTTACTGAGGAAAACCCTAGTTTTGAGATCATTGAATAAAACATTTTTTAGGAAACGAAATCATATAATAGGGGTTACATTATTTTTAATATGATTTCAATAGTCCAATGTAGTAAAAGGTTCATAGATTTGAGTCCCAATTAGATTTTTATGGCAAGTTGCAACTTGCTTCTTGAAGCCATTGAGAGATGCATTAATAATTTGGTCTAAGGGAATAAATTCCAAACCAATAAATATAATTGAGTTTCATAAGATCCTACAAGTGTGATTTGAGAAGGAACACATGAGCATGATACTTACAATCACCCGAGATAGTGTTTTGAAAAATTGACCCTAGGTGAAACAATTGGATTGTCTCTTACTGAGAAAAACCCTAGTTTCAGAGATTGTTGAATAAAACATTTTTTAGAAAATGGAATCATAGAAGAGGTGTCCCTAGTTTTAATCTGATTTCATGAGGTCAACACAATTAATAGTTCACCAATCCAATTCTAAGTTAGATTTTTATGGTGAGTTGCAACTCACTTCCTGAAGCTATTAAGGGACACATTGGGAATTTGGTTTGGAGGCATAAAATACAAACCGAGTAATACAATTTATTTTTGTAAGCTACATTTGGCCAAGTCCCACTTAAGGAATATATGCATAATATTTCAAGGCCGTGTCTTAAAAATTGACCCTTAGTGCAAAACTTGCATTGTCTCTTACTAAGAAAAACCCTATTTCTAGAGATCATTGAATAATTTTTCTTTTCGTGCAATGGAATTATAGGAGACAGGTGCCCCTAGATGTAATCCAATGACATGATTCCAATACAATCAACTATTTGTTGATTTTATTCCTAGTTATATGTTTATGGTGAGTTGTAATTCGCTTCCTGAATCCATTCGAGGACACATTAAGAATTTGATTTAGGGACACAAAATTCAAATTAAACAACATAATTGAGTTATGTAATATCCTACAAGTGTATTTTGCCAAGGCCCATGTGATAATTCTATACACAACTGCCTAACCTAGTGTCTTGAAAAATCAATCCCTTAGTGCATAAATATGTGTGGAAGTTGATTTGGAGAATGTTCTAATTTTGGCACTGTAGATAAACATGTCTGGTTAGAGATACTTTTAGAAATTACAATATAGTGAATAATGCTAATGAGACACTTAAGACTATAAGGACACAACTAAGATTCTATTAGGATGAAACAATGAAATTATTGAGATACATAGGATTCTAAAATGACTCAATTAGGATGTTAATAAAACATAATTAACACGCAAATGTGACACTTAGGATGCAAAAATAATGCAAGAAAAATGCTATGAAGATTCCAATAAGATACTGAGGAGATCCTAAGACCTAGTAAGATGAAATTATGATGCAAAATATGACCACAAGGACACTAAAGAGATAATAAATGTAATCTAAGGACACAAATGCGATGCTACAAAGAGACTAATGTGGAATCTAAAATACTTATAAAGATGATAAAAGGATCAAATATTGACGAAAAGGATGCATAATACTCTTCATCCATTCCTTTGAAATGATAATTTCCAGCCTTTCGTCTTTGCTTGAAGGATGATTTCAATAAACCTTTTTGTATTTGCAAATATGAATTGTACTTTGCATAGGGATAGTTTATGGAATCAAAGTTAAAATAAGTGTGGTGATTTTGGATAAAGTTGGAAAACCACATTTTGTGCCAATCATCAAAACTAGGTTTTATCTAACTATGACTATGATTGAACAAACGATAAATAAAATCATTGCACATACAAGAAAAAAATTAGATTAAATCAAACCAATTCATAAATTTGTCTTTCAAACATAAGTAATGTGTGTTTCTAGCATGAGCTCAAAACATCATTCACAAGCTTAAAAACACACTTTAGATAGAAGTGAGTATGTTAGATACAAGCTTTAGTATAAAGAGAGTAACGTTTCTTGTGTATATGCATCATTTTACCTTACATGCATAGTCATTTTACTTCAAATGCATAATTTTCTCTCTCTTAGAGTGCACTTGAGCTTAATTCCTTAATTTTAGGTATTTATCTTATGTAAATTCCATTTTTTAGGAATGAAAGTGAAGTTGAGGAGTAGGTCCTATTTTCTAGGAGCTAGTTTACTATTATGAAACAATTTACTGCACTTGACTAGTAAAACCAAAGTTAACTCCCTCATGAAAGTGAACTTGGCTTTGCATGGGCATGTTATCTCATGATTTTCATGTAGTTAATCCGAGTATGGGTGAATGACCTATAATTAGATTCTATTGCATTCAATTTCATTGTATTGTATTCTTTCATCTTTGGATTATTATTCTTCTTTGCATAGTTTAATGAGAAGTTCATTGCTCCAATTATTCTTCTTCTCTCAAATTGTAATTGTATTTCTTCTCAATTATATTCTATATCCTCTTGTATGTTGATTAGCTTAATATCACGTGGTATCATAGCTATGAATCTAAGGTAGTAGTATACATGTTTTGTAGGTGGAAGACACAATTTAGAGTGCACCAGGCATGATGGATTAGTCTTATCAAATAATCATCACACCATTGAACTACTATGAATGGAAAAAATATGTGCTTATTCTCTAGTGGAGTAAATGATTATACAAGATCACAATGGGAACTAAGATCGAATAAATTTCCATTGTTGAGAAGGAAAAATGGTTTAATTGAATGGATGAAGAATATGTATTGTTATGTATCTATAATTATCCCAACCTCTTATTCCACATTGAATATCCAAAAAAAAACAATGAAGTTTTGACCAAGATGGAAGGACTCTTTGAAAAACAGGATGTGTTGCGTGGACACTAGTTAGAAAATGATCTCATTAGTTTGAGCTTGAGAAACTTCGACACTATCCATGATTTATTTTCCAGGTTTATATATATATTTCTTCAACTAAAATGATGTGACATAGACAATATGGAGAAGGAAGAGAAAATAATTCTCTCAATTCTTTCCAAACTGGGTACTGAATACTTAGTTTTTGTTTCTACCTTCCATGCAACAAAATTTGCACTTAGAGCTTCTTGGAAGATGACTTCATTGGATGATTTTACTATCTCTCTCACCCAATATAATTTTTTTCAAATGGATTCCTTAAAGGAAACAAAGGATCGTGCAATTTCCTCAAATTAGGGAAGACATATTAGTAAACAACTTAAACGACAATTCAAGGAAAGAAGGACCAAGATCAAAAGGAGTGTAATACCAAATCTACACATGAGTCCTCCAACTTTAAAAATGGGAAAACAAAGATGAAGAAGGATATATATGCTTACTATAAGAAATCTAATCATGAATAATATTCATGCATGAGGAAGTAGATTTATTAGATTACCCATCTTCTTGAGAGGCATAATATCATTGTACTTACTAATATCAAGAGGAAATATGTGAAAACTGAAAACACACAAGATAATAAAGGCGAAAGAAAATCGAAAAAAAAAAGATGATAAAGTAAAAGGAAAATAAATAGGTGATGCACTTGATTCTGTCTCTTCCTCATTATCTACATGGGTTCTTGATTCAGGATCCTCGAACCATATGGCATCAACATAGGAAATCTTTACTTATTTGTAGACATGCACAAGTACTACCATCTTATTGGGAGATAATACACTAGTTTAGGTATGCAGGAACATAACCATTGATTTAGATCATGGGAGATTTTATAATATAATACATGTACTCTCCTTGTCCATCAACCTTATTTCCATCTATCAGATCACCCATTCATGTAACGAAAAGTGATTGAAGTTCACACTTGATTCAACAATCATTAAATTTTTTTATAATGGAACAAAGGTTTTATTTGGGAAAGTATATCTCCATTCAAGGTTGTATGTTTCTTCTAATTGTATTCCATAATCTCCTTATACTATACTTATAACACATTGTGACGAAGTAATAATGTTGTGCCATGAAATAATTGGTCTCCTTGACTACCATTATTTGAAATAGTTCAACATGTAGGGTATGGTGACATGATTTCTAGGCATTAAGTATTGTGAAGGTATTCATTAGGGATGCATTATTGACAAGAATATAGAAGAAAAAATTGAAAAGGGAAAGGCATGAAGAGCCTCATCATATCTTGAGATTGATTACAGTGATATCACGAGTCCATTTACTCACCCATACATGAATAGGGCCAAGTATGTTTTGACCTTCATTGATAACTAGTCAAGGTACACCTTGGTATACTTACTCAAGAAAAAATTAGAGGTTTTTTATTGTTTCAAAGACTTCAAAGATCTCATGGAGAAGAAATCAAGAAATGGAATCGAGATCCTGCATATAGGAAATGGGGGGGAGTATGTGAACAAATATGTCAACATCTATGTGCAGAGGAAGGTATTTAGTTGCATCATATAGTTCTGTATACTCCACAAAATAATAGAGTTGAAAAATGGAGGAATAGATCCATAAAGGAGATGGAAAATTGCATGGTATAGTCCAAGTCACTCGCTCCAAAGCTTTAGGTTGAAGCTATCAAATGTGTAGCCTACATCCAAAACCGAGTTCCTCACAAAGCACTAAAGGGAGTCAATCCATTCAAATATTGGAGTGGTTTGCAACTAGAAGTCAATAACTTTACGGTGCTTCGATCTCATGCATGGGCACACATTCCTTTAGATAAAATGAGGGATTTGGAACCCGAAATTCAAGAAGGTATTTTTGTGGGAAATATTGGTAGTGTTAAGGGGCATAGGATACTAAATCATTTCACTAAAAAAAATTATTGAAAGAAGTACCAAATTTAAAGAGGCCCCCTTGCATTTAATTGAAGAAGAACTTGCTACAGATTCATCAATTCTTATTGATGTAGATCTCATAGATTCCTCTTTGATTTCCTTAGATGAAATTTTAGATTTAGATGAAGTAGATGAAGATGATAAATTGATGAAATGATTGTTATATCCCATAGCCATACTTATATGGGTACAACAAACTCTTCAAGAAATAGTTTAAGGAGGACTCACTCACAGTTTCAAGGTGCTCCACAAGCACTCACTTCAATAGAGCTTTTGATGCCCATACATTATTACATGGTCATTGATAGAGATCCAAAATCTTATGTAGAAGTTAAAAGTGATTCATATTGGGAAGGTTCAATGGATGACGAGTATCAATCTTCGATGAAGAATCAAAATTGGGAGTTAGTTCCCTTACCTCTTGGTAGGAAGCTTGTTCATTGCAAATGGATTTATCAAGCAAAGATGATAGTAGGTGGAATTGTGAGTAAGTAAAAAGAACGAATTGTAGCAAAAGGATTCTCACATGTATAGGGAATAAACTACAATGATACCTTTTTACCTATTGCAAAGATGGATTCATTTCAACTTGTTCTTTCCATTGCAAAATCTCACCATTGGGAGGTTCATCATGTGGATTTGAAGAATTAATTTCTTCATAGGGATATTGAGGAGGATATTAATGTGGGATATCCATAGGGTTATATCCAATATTCATTTCTTGTTTGCAAATTGCATAAATCCTTGTATGGACTCAAGTAGGCACCACAATCCTAGTATGCAAAGATGGTTTCCTTCTTGTTGTCCAAAAGTTTATGCCATGGTATTTTAGATCCTATTGTTTACATGATTGGAAAATTTTAATCTCCATTTTTTATAGTTATTTATGTATATGACTTACTCATCATAGGGAGTTCAACATCATCTATGATTATATTGCTATAGTTAAATATTCCTTGCATGATGGGTTTTAGATGAGTGATTTGGGACCATTGAATTACTTTCTTGGTATTGAAATCACCCAACATAATTAAGGAATTAGGATGGCACAATCCAAATATACACTATATCTTCTCACTAGATTTTAGATGACTAATTGCAAATATGATGCAACACCTTTTATTTTAGGAGTTAATATTGGGGATGATAGTACCACACCTTTGGTGGAAAACACATTGAGTAGATAGTTGGTTGGGAGTTTTCTTTATCTCACCCACACTAGAAATGTTATCTCTTATGCTATTGGACAAATTTCTAGATACATGTAGGAGCCTCATGAACTACATTGGAAATTTGCAAAGAGAATTCTCCACTATGTTAAGAGTACTCACAGTTTTGGGATACATTATCCAACAAATTGCACTCTTGATCTAATTGGGTACGCAAATTTTGATTGGGATGGTGATGGAATAGATAAAAGGTCAACTTCTTGTTATGGATTGATTTTTGTCTTAGGTACTATTTTTTGTTCAAGTAAGAAGCAATCATTCATTTACGTATTAAATGTAGAGGAAAATTATAGAGGTGCAATGAATGAATAAACACAAGCCATTTGGTTGCAACATATTCTCTTTAAGTTTGGTATTTTGTATCACCATTCTATGGTTATATTTTGTGAAAATTAGAGTACCATCCATATCTATAGAGATATGGTTTAGTGGAAAAGAACCAAGCACATTGAGATTTACATGCATTACATCCAAGGTAAGATTCATGATCATATTAATGATCTATAATACTATCCATCAACATAATAGATTGTAGCCATCTTTACCAAATCCATCACCGAGTATAAGTTCATAGAGTTTCAAGCTCACTTGGGATTGAAGGAGACATCTACTTCAGAGTATTCTTCTTAGTCTACTCCAAACTATCCTAGTTTTTGGGGAAGGACATTTATGGCCCTTGACCAGGTTTTGAGGAAACGCTGGTCATGTTTGACCATTTTTGCGACTTTGACAAGTTGATCGAAGACGAAGCACCCAGGCAAAGTAGAGACCATGGGATCTCGCCCATTTTGCAGGAATTTTGGGATTTTAGGGTTTATGTAACAGGTATAGGATGTCGGCCCATGGGTTTACCCATGCTTAGGCTCCTTTTTTTAATGTATAAATAAGTAGATAAGCAATGTAAGTAGTAGTGGTAAGTTACTATTCATTGTTCGACTTAGTGCATGGCTATTTGGCTTTGTGCACGAATGATTTAAGGCTTGAAGAGCTAAGTGTAAGTGTTTTTGTAAGTGCTTGGTATAGACAGACTGTGTAAGGCTTTGTGCTTTGATACAATTCAGGGAACAAGGATATGGAGAGGTGTGCGTAGATCTCTTGTCCCTTGCGAAGTTGGATCTTTGGCTTGGTGCATATAAGATGATTGGAAGAGACTAATAAAGAAGAAGAAGAGTTGGTGTACGTAGCCCCACACTAGGGTGAACCACGCATATTCTGTGTTGATGTGCTTCGTGTAATGTTGTTTATGTCATTTATGACTCTATTTTCTTAGTGCATTATTCTTGATGTATGATAGACAAATCCATGGATGCTTAATGTTTATGATGTGAATGGACGTTAGATCTGCTCTGATGCTATGTGATAAATGATTAGATGTACTCAATCTTGATTACTACTGTGATGATCTGTCTTTAGGGTTAATCTGCGATGTGAATAAGAATCATAACTTAAATGTATTGTATTGGATAAAGTGATCTGTTAAGTGTTGTAATCGCAGATCTGTGTCCCACCTAGGTTGTAGACACCTGATTCCTCCAACCCCCCTGCCTCTATGTCGGGTGAGACTTCATCTTCCTCACAAGTGTTGCCAAAAGGGCCACTAGTTAGGGTTTTTTTGGTGCGCTGTTGAAGCGTTGAACCCTGAGTCTTCCCCTATGCCAACAAATGGTTTTGTTGCCAGGACCTGAAACTGTGATTGTTGGGAACTAAAGAAAAGAGAAAGCTATGTGCGTAGACCTGCTATTGTAGTGCACAATATTCTACTTGATTTGTGGAACTCCATTCTAAGAAAGAAACCAGATCTGAAGAAAAGAGGTAAGATCTTAAAGATTTGTGCTTTGATAAAGGTAAGATAAATGGAACTTTTTTCTTTGAAAGTATGAATTTAGGTATGTTTGATAGATTTTGTCCTAGTCTGAAAACTAGAGTACAACTAGAATAAATAAGATTTGATCTGAATAAATTTGATAGAGATAGTGAAAGATATGTTATTCCTATTCATAGAAATAATTTTTGGACTAACAAGTGGATGCATGAACCTAGAAAGAATGTTTGCAGATTGCAGGTCCACCACTGTGATCCTAGTGCGCAGTACATAAAAGGTTGGGGATCATTTAAAATAAAGAGAGGATTGACACTATGTTATAACTACAGAAGACCGGGACATCTCGCTAAGGAATGACCTGGTCCTACTTGTCTTTGTTGTAAAGCTATTGGTCATGAGGTTTTGGATTTCCCTAGAATTATTGCTAAAGTTGAAAAGATGAACATGAGACACGAAAACCATGAAGAAGGTCAAGAAACTAGGGATATGTTAGAAAACCAAAAATAATCAGAATCTATGTTATTACGACTGAAAGAAACATTGAATGATCACAGAGACATCAGTCTACCAGAGATCTTAAAATAAAAGAAGTGCATAGAAACAAGAATAGGATACTTCGACATATACTGTGTATTAGATGAGGAAACACTTGTGAAACTTATGCTAGAAAGTACTTGGGAAATTTTGGGAAAGCCTGCTATGATTCCTTCATTGGGAAGGATAGGATTTTTTAAAGGAAAAATGATAACCCTGTGTGGAAGAGTTACTAATGTACCTACTATTTCTCATGGAACATCGACCATAGAAGAATTTGAAGTCATTAAGTTTGTTGAGAACAACGTCCCTTTTACACTTTTGTTAGGAAAGACCTGGATTGAGAAAGATCAGATCCAAAGGAAAGCAGAGGAGGAAGTCACAGAACAAAAAAAGAAAGAATTAAGTACTTCATGGCTAGGAAAATAGAGAGACTAATACAAGAACCAGAGGACAATTCGAAGAAAATGAGGGCCCGAGACTTAGCTGTCGAAGTTGAAAGAACGCAGGAAGGCTCAAAAAACTTGTCCATTCAGGAGAGAAGAGCACCTACCCTAGAAGTAGTAAGAGAAGAAGTATTACACTCGAACCCTTTGAAAGACACTCAGTAGTGCACAGTGACTACTCTAAGAGAAAATAAGAATGAGAATGGAAAGAGGAATCCAGAGACTCAAATCACGAGGAAAAAATCTAGAAATCTCAGTAAGAAGAAGGCAAACTTAGAAAAACTGCAGGAAGTTCCAGGGATGATTTCATAGAAGCTAGGCTTGCAGAACTTGAACTTCATCGTATTAGCAAAACCACACAGAAAGGCACTTCGCCATGGCGAAGCTATATGACTGTTGGAGGTGTCCCAACCATTAGAATGACACTCTAGAATGACTAGAAACACATTTATTTCCGGAAATATCACCATTGAACCGTTGAGACTGCGCCATAACGGATGGAATCAAATTGATTGAGGAATTTCTTACCATTGGAGGAATTCGTTACGATGTTTCTTATTTAATCCTTCGAATGTTGCACTGGGACCACTTTTTGTAAACCGAGATATCTGAGATAATAGAGATGTGATTTCATACCGCGCTGTGTTGTTTATACCTCACCATTGATTCAATTACCTTGAGTATCTATTCACCTATCCGAGTTATTTTCTCACGAGTGTGCATGTCGGTTGAATGTAGCACAATAGAGAAGTCTATGGAGGATATCTTAATATACCTTATCATTGAGAAAGTCATGTATGCAGGTATACATGCATTGTCGATAGACCAAGCAACACAAAGAAAAATAAGAAAACGGAGGAAGTGCAAGACATAGACAGCGAGGAAAAGAACAACGCATCGGAGGAAACTACGTCTGACTCACTTGCAGGAGGAGGAGGTGATGAAGTAAACCAAGAGGAGGAAGGGGAAGAATAAAATTAAGATAAGGGCAAAGTAACACTGCCAAAGGACCCCCTTACAGAGGCCAAAACATCCAAGAAAAGGATGGGTTCTCTGCAGAAAACCTCAGCATGAAAGAAATCCCGAGTCACTAAGCCTCGGTCATAGAACATCCTCACAATGGATGATATCCATCTCATCATCCTAGCTGTCGAATATGCCTCAGAGAATATCCTGTAGAGACATGAAGCCAAGCAAGAAAAAATGTATGACAGGATTGAGAAGGAACTGACAGACATCCAGCAAGCTTCCCAGTCGATCCACGCAGTGTCTACTGCCCCATCCTCAGCAGAAAGTGTAGAATTGGGGGATGAGCCCACCCAACTACGCATATTAGAATATGCAACAGAGACCCGACTTCTTCGAGTCCAGGAAGAGAAGGAGTAGGCCATAGAGGCCTTGAAGCAAGAAAAGGAGGAGGCCTTAGAGAAACTTCGGGCTGCGCAACAAGAGAAAGATGACCTCCAGGCAAAGTTCGAAGAGGACAAAGAGAAAATCCAAAAAGAGAAAGACCAACTTCTTGCATAGCATACTATGGTTAGAGAGGAAGTAACTAGAGCACTTCACTCTGTGTCGAGCTTGGCACATATGGAATAAGAGACAACCGAGAGCTAAGTGGGGAAGCTCGTTGAGGCCATTCAACATCTTCAAGCAAGAGTGGCAGAGCTAGAAATTCAAGCAGTGGCGAGCACTCCGTAATAAGTGCGAGATCAAACGGAAGAAACTGCTAGGAGCACGGTGGAAAGAATCAGGGCGTTGGCCTCAGAATGCAATCAACTAAGTGACTGAAGTACACAGACCTATGAGCGCCTTGCAAAAGACCCAGAGATGAGGAGATTGGAGGCACATCTTCAAGAGGTGAAGTAGTAGGCATCGACTATGCAAGTGCATATGAAGCTGCTTATGACCATGCAAAAGATGAAGATGTCACAGGAGCAGTGCATCGTTCAACAGTAGGTCACTGCCATCCAGAGCAGAGTTATGGAGGTGAGACAAAGACTTTATCCGGTGCAGGATGAAGCCTACACACTTTTCGAAGAGATCAAGGGACAAGGATCAAAGTTGGAACAGGTGGTCATGACAGTGGGAAAATGCTTGGAATAGCCTATCACCAAGCAAGTAATTCAGGAGTTCCCTGAGCAGGAGGTTCTGGTGAAGTAGTAAGTCGAGGCAGCTCAAGCTAAGTTCGAGGCCTTCGAAGCACTGTTGCCTAGATCAAAGTGACTTGGGATGAGTCATAGGTGAGTGTTGGGGGCATGTTATCCCTTGACTAGGTTTTGAGTAAACATTGGTCATGTTTAACAAATTTTGGGACTTCGATAGGCTGGTTGAAGATAGAGCGCCCAGGCAAAGAGAAGATCGCTTGGATATCACCCATTTTTCGAGATTTTTTGGATTTTAGGGTTTATTTAATGGGTATGGGATGTCGTCCCATGGGTTTACCCATGCTTAGGACCATTTTTGTAATGTATAAATAAGTAGCTAAGAGATGTAAGTAGTAGTGGTAAGTTACTAGTCATTGTTCGACTTAGTGCATGGCTAGTTGGCTTTGTGCATGAATGAGTTAAGGCTTGTAGAGCTAAGTGTAAGCATTTCTATAAGTGCTTGGTGCAGACAGACTGTGTAAGGCTTTGTGCTTTGATCTAATTTAGGGAAGGAGGATCTGGAAAAGTGCGCGTAGATCTCTTGTCTCTTGCGAAGTTGGATATGTGTCTTGGTGCATATAAGAAGATTGGAAGAGACTAATAAAGAAGAAGAAGAGTTGGTGGATGTAGCCCCACACTAGGGTGAATCACGTATATCATGTGTTGATGTGCTTCATTTAATGTTGTTTATGTCATTTATGTCTCTATTTTCTTAGTGCATTATTCTTGATGTATGATAGACAAATCCATGGATGCTTAATGTTTATGATGTGAATGAACGTTAGATCTACTCTGATGCTATGTGCTAAATGATTATATGTACTCAATATTGATTACTATTGCAATGATCTGTAGTTAGGGTTAATCTAGGAGGTGAATAAGAATCATAAGTTAAATGCATTGTATTGGCTAAAGTGCTTTGTTAAGTGTTGTAATCACAGATCCATGCCCCAGCTAGGTTGTAGACATCTGAGTCCTGCAACCCCCCTTGCCTCTACCTCAGGTGAGACTTCATCTAAAGGGCCGATAGTTAGGGTTTTGCTGAAAGGGTTGGTAGTTAGGGTGTTGCCGAAAGGGCCGGTAGTTAGGGTGTTTCCAAAAGGGCCGATAGTTAGGGTTTTGTTGCTGCACTATTGAAGTGTTGAACCATGGGTCTGCCCTATGCCAACAACATTTCTTCCCACTAAGTTTTCTTTCTTTCTTCACTTTTTAGGGATATTTTTTTGTACTTGGGTACCTATCATGGATTCATATTTCCTAGGACCCAATGATTTCATGCATCATAGTCACCGATGTTAGGCTTAAGTGGGTGTGTTCATGTACATGCATCATTTTCCATCACATGCATAATTTTCTCTCTCCTAGACAACAATTGAGATTCATTCCTTAAACTAGGGATTTATCTTAGGTAAATTCCACTATTGAAGAGATAAGAGTGATTCTTTCCTAATTTTTATGGTTAATTCCACTTTTCTAGGAATGAAAGCACCCTTGAGGAGTATATCCTATTTTCAAGGATCTAGTCTACTCCACATAGCTAGTAAAAGCCAAGTTAACTCCCTCATGAAAGTGTACTTGGATTTGCATGGGCATGTTCTCTCATGATTTTCATGTAGCTTATCCTATAATAGTTTTATGATCCATAATTAAATTCTATTGCATTCAATTGCATTGTATTTCATTCTTTCATCTTTAAATGATTATTCTTCATTATACAGGTTATGACGAAAAAGTGGCAAGGGGTTTAGCAGGAACACACACTCACATGAAGAGATAAGAGTGATTCTTTCCTACTTTGTAGGGTTAATTCCACTTTTCTAGGAATGAAAGCAAACTTGAGGAGTATATCCTATTTTCAAGGATCTAGTCTACTCCACATAGCTAGTAAAATCCAAGTTAACTCCCTCATGAAAGTGTACTTGGATTTGCATGGGCATGTTCTCTCATGTTTTTCGTGTATCTTATCCTATAATAATTTTATGATCCATAATTAAATTCTACTGCATTCAATTGCATTGCATTTCATTCTTTCATCTTTGAATGATTATTCTTCATTATACAAGTTATGACGAAAAAGTGGCAAGGGGGTCAACAGGGACACACACTCATAGGAACATGTGCATGTTCTCGGGAATGCATGCACTTTCTAAAAAATGTAAACGCATTACTAATACTATAGGTTTTGCAAGGCTCGATCCTGCAATCATCTTTCCATGTAGGTTCGTCGACAGGAACACACACACATTCTTAAGAATGCATCTGGATTCCTAAGAACATGTGTGTGTTCCTAAGAATGACTGTCTGTTCCTATTGTAACTGATTTTTAAGGGATTGTGGGTTCATTTTTTTCTCATTTGCACATAATTCCCCACAATTTTCCCAATTTGAGCAAGCAAAGATGATGAATAAAGGAGGACAAAATCCCAATATCTTGCCACAATGTCCATTGTAAGAAATGTATGGTTGATTTTTTTGTCATTTCCTTTCTTGGATTTGCAAAAAATACAAAACAATTAGTCATGGTTTATGTATGTAAATCCCAATGGAATTGAAAAATTATTAGCTAGGTTCACTACACAATTAATACTTGAATGTAAATCTTTCAACAATTCACTATTCTTGTATAGATGTTTTTCAAATTCATTGTAAAGATAACATATTAATTATGTTAATGATTTTGTTGGGATAAAATGAAATTGTTGTTTGTAATTCCTTTGTCGTAAGTCCACTTATTAAATTTCCTTTTTAAATTGTA
>SNQJ01S0036659.1:19945-40843 GCA_010110895.2 Picea sitchensis
TTTCTTGGTATTGAAATCACCCAACATAATTAAGGAATTAGGATGGCACAATCCAAATATACACTATATCTTCTCACTAGATTTTAGATGACTAATTGCAAATATGATGCAACACCTTTTATTTTAGGAGTTAATATTGGGGATGATAGTACCACACCTTTGGTGGAAAACACATTGAGTAGATAGTTGGTTGGGAGTTTTCTTTATCTCACCCACACTAGAAATGTTATCTCTTATGCTATTGGACAAATTTCTAGATACATGTAGGAGCCTCATGAACTACATTGGAAATTTGCAAAGAGAATTCTCCACTATGTTAAGAGTACTCACAGTTTTGGGATACATTATCCAACAAATTGCACTCTTGATCTAATTGGGTACGCAAATTTTGATTGGGATGGTGATGGAATAGATAAAAGGTCAACTTCTTGTTATGGATTGATTTTTGTCTTAGGTACTATTTTTTGTTCAAGTAAGAAGCAATCATTCATTTACGTATTAAATGTAGAGGAAAATTATAGAGGTGCAATGAATGAATAAACACAAGCCATTTGGTTGCAACATATTCTCTTTAAGTTTGGTATTTTGTATCACCATTCTATGGTTATATTTTGTGAAAATTAGAGTACCATCCATATCTATAGAGATATGGTTTAGTGGAAAAGAACCAAGCACATTGAGATTTACATGCATTACATCCAAGGTAAGATTCATGATCATATTAATGATCTATAATACTATCCATCAACATAATAGATTGTAGCCATCTTTACCAAATCCATCACCGAGTATAAGTTCATAGAGTTTCAAGCTCACTTGGGATTGAAGGAGACATCTACTTCAGAGTATTCTTCTTAGTCTACTCCAAACTATCCTAGTTTTTGGGGAAGGACATTTATGGCCCTTGACCAGGTTTTGAGGAAACGCTGGTCATGTTTGACCATTTTTGCGACTTTGACAAGTTGATCGAAGACGAAGCACCCAGGCAAAGTAGAGACCATGGGATCTCGCCCATTTTGCAGGAATTTTGGGATTTTAGGGTTTATGTAACAGGTATAGGATGTCGGCCCATGGGTTTACCCATGCTTAGGCTCCTTTTTTTAATGTATAAATAAGTAGATAAGCAATGTAAGTAGTAGTGGTAAGTTACTATTCATTGTTCGACTTAGTGCATGGCTATTTGGCTTTGTGCACGAATGATTTAAGGCTTGAAGAGCTAAGTGTAAGTGTTTTTGTAAGTGCTTGGTATAGACAGACTGTGTAAGGCTTTGTGCTTTGATACAATTCAGGGAACAAGGATATGGAGAGGTGTGCGTAGATCTCTTGTCCCTTGCGAAGTTGGATCTTTGGCTTGGTGCATATAAGATGATTGGAAGAGACTAATAAAGAAGAAGAAGAGTTGGTGTACGTAGCCCCACACTAGGGTGAACCACGCATATTCTGTGTTGATGTGCTTCGTGTAATGTTGTTTATGTCATTTATGACTCTATTTTCTTAGTGCATTATTCTTGATGTATGATAGACAAATCCATGGATGCTTAATGTTTATGATGTGAATGGACGTTAGATCTGCTCTGATGCTATGTGATAAATGATTAGATGTACTCAATCTTGATTACTACTGTGATGATCTGTCTTTAGGGTTAATCTGCGATGTGAATAAGAATCATAACTTAAATGTATTGTATTGGATAAAGTGATCTGTTAAGTGTTGTAATCGCAGATCTGTGTCCCACCTAGGTTGTAGACACCTGATTCCTCCAACCCCCCTGCCTCTATGTCGGGTGAGACTTCATCTTCCTCACAAGTGTTGCCAAAAGGGCCACTAGTTAGGGTTTTTTTGGTGCGCTGTTGAAGCGTTGAACCCTGAGTCTTCCCCTATGCCAACAAATGGTTTTGTTGCCAGGACCTGAAACTGTGATTGTTGGGAACTAAAGAAAAGAGAAAGCTATGTGCGTAGACCTGCTATTGTAGTGCACAATATTCTACTTGATTTGTGGAACTCCATTCTAAGAAAGAAACCAGATCTGAAGAAAAGAGGTAAGATCTTAAAGATTTGTGCTTTGATAAAGGTAAGATAAATGGAACTTTTTTCTTTGAAAGTATGAATTTAGGTATGTTTGATAGATTTTGTCCTAGTCTGAAAACTAGAGTACAACTAGAATAAATAAGATTTGATCTGAATAAATTTGATAGAGATAGTGAAAGATATGTTATTCCTATTCATAGAAATAATTTTTGGACTAACAAGTGGATGCATGAACCTAGAAAGAATGTTTGCAGATTGCAGGTCCACCACTGTGATCCTAGTGCGCAGTACATAAAAGGTTGGGGATCATTTAAAATAAAGAGAGGATTGACACTATGTTATAACTACAGAAGACCGGGACATCTCGCTAAGGAATGACCTGGTCCTACTTGTCTTTGTTGTAAAGCTATTGGTCATGAGGTTTTGGATTTCCCTAGAATTATTGCTAAAGTTGAAAAGATGAACATGAGACACGAAAACCATGAAGAAGGTCAAGAAACTAGGGATATGTTAGAAAACCAAAAATAATCAGAATCTATGTTATTACGACTGAAAGAAACATTGAATGATCACAGAGACATCAGTCTACCAGAGATCTTAAAATAAAAGAAGTGCATAGAAACAAGAATAGGATACTTCGACATATACTGTGTATTAGATGAGGAAACACTTGTGAAACTTATGCTAGAAAGTACTTGGGAAATTTTGGGAAAGCCTGCTATGATTCCTTCATTGGGAAGGATAGGATTTTTTAAAGGAAAAATGATAACCCTGTGTGGAAGAGTTACTAATGTACCTACTATTTCTCATGGAACATCGACCATAGAAGAATTTGAAGTCATTAAGTTTGTTGAGAACAACGTCCCTTTTACACTTTTGTTAGGAAAGACCTGGATTGAGAAAGATCAGATCCAAAGGAAAGCAGAGGAGGAAGTCACAGAACAAAAAAAGAAAGAATTAAGTACTTCATGGCTAGGAAAATAGAGAGACTAATACAAGAACCAGAGGACAATTCGAAGAAAATGAGGGCCCGAGACTTAGCTGTCGAAGTTGAAAGAACGCAGGAAGGCTCAAAAAACTTGTCCATTCAGGAGAGAAGAGCACCTACCCTAGAAGTAGTAAGAGAAGAAGTATTACACTCGAACCCTTTGAAAGACACTCAGTAGTGCACAGTGACTACTCTAAGAGAAAATAAGAATGAGAATGGAAAGAGGAATCCAGAGACTCAAATCACGAGGAAAAAATCTAGAAATCTCAGTAAGAAGAAGGCAAACTTAGAAAAACTGCAGGAAGTTCCAGGGATGATTTCATAGAAGCTAGGCTTGCAGAACTTGAACTTCATCGTATTAGCAAAACCACACAGAAAGGCACTTCGCCATGGCGAAGCTATATGACTGTTGGAGGTGTCCCAACCATTAGAATGACACTCTAGAATGACTAGAAACACATTTATTTCCGGAAATATCACCATTGAACCGTTGAGACTGCGCCATAACGGATGGAATCAAATTGATTGAGGAATTTCTTACCATTGGAGGAATTCGTTACGATGTTTCTTATTTAATCCTTCGAATGTTGCACTGGGACCACTTTTTGTAAACCGAGATATCTGAGATAATAGAGATGTGATTTCATACCGCGCTGTGTTGTTTATACCTCACCATTGATTCAATTACCTTGAGTATCTATTCACCTATCCGAGTTATTTTCTCACGAGTGTGCATGTCGGTTGAATGTAGCACAATAGAGAAGTCTATGGAGGATATCTTAATATACCTTATCATTGAGAAAGTCATGTATGCAGGTATACATGCATTGTCGATAGACCAAGCAACACAAAGAAAAATAAGAAAACGGAGGAAGTGCAAGACATAGACAGCGAGGAAAAGAACAACGCATCGGAGGAAACTACGTCTGACTCACTTGCAGGAGGAGGAGGTGATGAAGTAAACCAAGAGGAGGAAGGGGAAGAATAAAATTAAGATAAGGGCAAAGTAACACTGCCAAAGGACCCCCTTACAGAGGCCAAAACATCCAAGAAAAGGATGGGTTCTCTGCAGAAAACCTCAGCATGAAAGAAATCCCGAGTCACTAAGCCTCGGTCATAGAACATCCTCACAATGGATGATATCCATCTCATCATCCTAGCTGTCGAATATGCCTCAGAGAATATCCTGTAGAGACATGAAGCCAAGCAAGAAAAAATGTATGACAGGATTGAGAAGGAACTGACAGACATCCAGCAAGCTTCCCAGTCGATCCACGCAGTGTCTACTGCCCCATCCTCAGCAGAAAGTGTAGAATTGGGGGATGAGCCCACCCAACTACGCATATTAGAATATGCAACAGAGACCCGACTTCTTCGAGTCCAGGAAGAGAAGGAGTAGGCCATAGAGGCCTTGAAGCAAGAAAAGGAGGAGGCCTTAGAGAAACTTCGGGCTGCGCAACAAGAGAAAGATGACCTCCAGGCAAAGTTCGAAGAGGACAAAGAGAAAATCCAAAAAGAGAAAGACCAACTTCTTGCATAGCATACTATGGTTAGAGAGGAAGTAACTAGAGCACTTCACTCTGTGTCGAGCTTGGCACATATGGAATAAGAGACAACCGAGAGCTAAGTGGGGAAGCTCGTTGAGGCCATTCAACATCTTCAAGCAAGAGTGGCAGAGCTAGAAATTCAAGCAGTGGCGAGCACTCCGTAATAAGTGCGAGATCAAACGGAAGAAACTGCTAGGAGCACGGTGGAAAGAATCAGGGCGTTGGCCTCAGAATGCAATCAACTAAGTGACTGAAGTACACAGACCTATGAGCGCCTTGCAAAAGACCCAGAGATGAGGAGATTGGAGGCACATCTTCAAGAGGTGAAGTAGTAGGCATCGACTATGCAAGTGCATATGAAGCTGCTTATGACCATGCAAAAGATGAAGATGTCACAGGAGCAGTGCATCGTTCAACAGTAGGTCACTGCCATCCAGAGCAGAGTTATGGAGGTGAGACAAAGACTTTATCCGGTGCAGGATGAAGCCTACACACTTTTCGAAGAGATCAAGGGACAAGGATCAAAGTTGGAACAGGTGGTCATGACAGTGGGAAAATGCTTGGAATAGCCTATCACCAAGCAAGTAATTCAGGAGTTCCCTGAGCAGGAGGTTCTGGTGAAGTAGTAAGTCGAGGCAGCTCAAGCTAAGTTCGAGGCCTTCGAAGCACTGTTGCCTAGATCAAAGTGACTTGGGATGAGTCATAGGTGAGTGTTGGGGGCATGTTATCCCTTGACTAGGTTTTGAGTAAACATTGGTCATGTTTAACAAATTTTGGGACTTCGATAGGCTGGTTGAAGATAGAGCGCCCAGGCAAAGAGAAGATCGCTTGGATATCACCCATTTTTCGAGATTTTTTGGATTTTAGGGTTTATTTAATGGGTATGGGATGTCGTCCCATGGGTTTACCCATGCTTAGGACCATTTTTGTAATGTATAAATAAGTAGCTAAGAGATGTAAGTAGTAGTGGTAAGTTACTAGTCATTGTTCGACTTAGTGCATGGCTAGTTGGCTTTGTGCATGAATGAGTTAAGGCTTGTAGAGCTAAGTGTAAGCATTTCTATAAGTGCTTGGTGCAGACAGACTGTGTAAGGCTTTGTGCTTTGATCTAATTTAGGGAAGGAGGATCTGGAAAAGTGCGCGTAGATCTCTTGTCTCTTGCGAAGTTGGATATGTGTCTTGGTGCATATAAGAAGATTGGAAGAGACTAATAAAGAAGAAGAAGAGTTGGTGGATGTAGCCCCACACTAGGGTGAATCACGTATATCATGTGTTGATGTGCTTCATTTAATGTTGTTTATGTCATTTATGTCTCTATTTTCTTAGTGCATTATTCTTGATGTATGATAGACAAATCCATGGATGCTTAATGTTTATGATGTGAATGAACGTTAGATCTACTCTGATGCTATGTGCTAAATGATTATATGTACTCAATATTGATTACTATTGCAATGATCTGTAGTTAGGGTTAATCTAGGAGGTGAATAAGAATCATAAGTTAAATGCATTGTATTGGCTAAAGTGCTTTGTTAAGTGTTGTAATCACAGATCCATGCCCCAGCTAGGTTGTAGACATCTGAGTCCTGCAACCCCCCTTGCCTCTACCTCAGGTGAGACTTCATCTAAAGGGCCGATAGTTAGGGTTTTGCTGAAAGGGTTGGTAGTTAGGGTGTTGCCGAAAGGGCCGGTAGTTAGGGTGTTTCCAAAAGGGCCGATAGTTAGGGTTTTGTTGCTGCACTATTGAAGTGTTGAACCATGGGTCTGCCCTATGCCAACAACATTTCTTCCCACTAAGTTTTCTTTCTTTCTTCACTTTTTAGGGATATTTTTTTGTACTTGGGTACCTATCATGGATTCATATTTCCTAGGACCCAATGATTTCATGCATCATAGTCACCGATGTTAGGCTTAAGTGGGTGTGTTCATGTACATGCATCATTTTCCATCACATGCATAATTTTCTCTCTCCTAGACAACAATTGAGATTCATTCCTTAAACTAGGGATTTATCTTAGGTAAATTCCACTATTGAAGAGATAAGAGTGATTCTTTCCTAATTTTTATGGTTAATTCCACTTTTCTAGGAATGAAAGCACCCTTGAGGAGTATATCCTATTTTCAAGGATCTAGTCTACTCCACATAGCTAGTAAAAGCCAAGTTAACTCCCTCATGAAAGTGTACTTGGATTTGCATGGGCATGTTCTCTCATGATTTTCATGTAGCTTATCCTATAATAGTTTTATGATCCATAATTAAATTCTATTGCATTCAATTGCATTGTATTTCATTCTTTCATCTTTAAATGATTATTCTTCATTATACAGGTTATGACGAAAAAGTGGCAAGGGGTTTAGCAGGAACACACACTCACATGAAGAGATAAGAGTGATTCTTTCCTACTTTGTAGGGTTAATTCCACTTTTCTAGGAATGAAAGCAAACTTGAGGAGTATATCCTATTTTCAAGGATCTAGTCTACTCCACATAGCTAGTAAAATCCAAGTTAACTCCCTCATGAAAGTGTACTTGGATTTGCATGGGCATGTTCTCTCATGTTTTTCGTGTATCTTATCCTATAATAATTTTATGATCCATAATTAAATTCTACTGCATTCAATTGCATTGCATTTCATTCTTTCATCTTTGAATGATTATTCTTCATTATACAAGTTATGACGAAAAAGTGGCAAGGGGGTCAACAGGGACACACACTCATAGGAACATGTGCATGTTCTCGGGAATGCATGCACTTTCTAAAAAATGTAAACGCATTACTAATACTATAGGTTTTGCAAGGCTCGATCCTGCAATCATCTTTCCATGTAGGTTCGTCGACAGGAACACACACACATTCTTAAGAATGCATCTGGATTCCTAAGAACATGTGTGTGTTCCTAAGAATGACTGTCTGTTCCTATTGTAACTGATTTTTAAGGGATTGTGGGTTCATTTTTTTCTCATTTGCACATAATTCCCCACAATTTTCCCAATTTGAGCAAGCAAAGATGATGAATAAAGGAGGACAAAATCCCAATATCTTGCCACAATGTCCATTGTAAGAAATGTATGGTTGATTTTTTTGTCATTTCCTTTCTTGGATTTGCAAAAAATACAAAACAATTAGTCATGGTTTATGTATGTAAATCCCAATGGAATTGAAAAATTATTAGCTAGGTTCACTACACAATTAATACTTGAATGTAAATCTTTCAACAATTCACTATTCTTGTATAGATGTTTTTCAAATTCATTGTAAAGATAACATATTAATTATGTTAATGATTTTGTTGGGATAAAATGAAATTGTTGTTTGTAATTCCTTTGTCGTAAGTCCACTTATTAAATTTCCTTTTTAAATTGTAACATATATTATAAAATGGAACCCAGAGAGAATGTAAAATTCCAACTAGTAGACCAATGCGAGGAAAACCCCAACCCACCACAACCACCCAACATAAACACCCAAATTGATGAGGGGTTGGCCACATTAAGAACACTTGTAAACAAATTAAAGGGCATGAGAGAACCAAGTAGAGAGTCTGTGGCCACTTCATTGGACGTAATTGTGAGGTCCATTGCAAGTACCCAAGGGAGATTGACTTCTATTTTTGAATATAGGGCAAGAATGTTTGAGTATTACAACACTTGATTGGACAGAAACCAAGTTACAGACTTGAGTATATTAAATAAACAAATGATGTCTATTTTTATTGAACCTTGATCTGGACAACAACCACCCGTGACAAAGAAACACATTTTCATTGACTGGTGCATCCACCCATAAATTAGTCAAAACTAGATAGATAGCTAGAACATGGTATTTGATAAGCCTCCCTACAATAACAAGGATATTCCTTTATATTTTTTGCAAAAATTACAGGATGAATTTATTTTGGGTCGGCATGTCAACTACTTCGACACAAGTGAATTCCAAGGGGTGGGTTGAGGGTATGTACATGACCAAAAACATGCCATACATGATTCGATGTTAGGTCCCCATCCCCCTAGGCGAAGGCCTAACCCCCCTTCCCAACATCCTCTTTCTACAGAGATCTTGCAACAGGTACATACCACTATATCATCATTGACTGAGATCCTAGTGCAACAAGGCATCTTTATTGCACTATCTCAATAGGAGGTGCCTATCGATGACATTCATAAAGGGGTCAGAGATTCACCCCATACATTAGAGTTCAGTAAGGAGAGGGAGCTTGGACATAACAGTCGTCCATGTACAAATCATAGTGTAATACCTCGGTTTTGAGTCCCCATATTAAATAACATATTTTGTTTATTTGATGAAAGGCCAGAGTGGCCAAACAATTAAAGAGGTCAATGTGCCTAGGAAATGTAATTCCTCGATCATTATTAATAATAAAATACATCGTTGGCTTCTAGGAGGAAAAGGACAAGAGTTATAGGGGGATATGATTCCACGAGAGAGGGGTCTTAAGGGGCTAAGTAATTTTATCATATTTTATTTACCCATAATAGTTTTAAGGGAGAGAAGTGGTTACATGTGCTTCTTGGGGAAAGACCATGTGGTCTTTTATTTTCAAGTAAATATATAAACCCATCTTTGGGATGTTTTGGGGTTCATTCATTGTTCACTTTTCACACTCTTCATTATTTTATCTCCATTCACACTTTCACTCATTTATTATTTCTCATTCATCCTTGATCTTGGAGAGGGAAAGGAAAAACAAATTATTGGAAGAGAAGCCATTGTTGGTTGGTTGTAGTGATTGCTGGTGTATTCCAACCATGAATTAATTCCTGCATTCCTAAGATGAATTGGCATGTAATAAATTTTATTCACAACTGCAAGTCTTGAAAGTCCTGTCATGGAGATTCTTGACCAAATGCATCGGAGCCTTAGAAGGAGGTGGAAAACCTGAGGGATTGCATGGTAGATAAGGGGGTCCATTCTCTTCAGTTGTACACACTGAAGAGAAGAGAGATGGTGTACTTTGGATTGTTGTGTGTTGAGGAACTTGTGAGAGCTTGAGTGTTGTCTGGTTTGGGAAGCTGAGTGACACCTTGGAACTGTCCTTGTGGATTCATAGCCCTAGCTCGGGGGTGACCTGCTGTTGAGACTTGGAAAAATATTTTCTATGGTTCGGTGGAACATCCTTGGTCTATGGCTAGTTGATGAATTTGTTTTATTAAGATAAGTGCTCTTTGTCATGTGTTTATCTGCTTATATATTTATTTCCGCTGTGTATTAATTATTGTCTCTAAGATTCGTATGTTATAATATGCATTCTTGTTTTTTATTGTTGTGCATGACATCATATTAATTTCTTTTATGTTGTAGCATGAATCTTTATTACTACACGTGATGTTACCATGTCTCTTTCATGATTCTATAAAAATTAAATGTTATCATAATTCGAAATTAGTTTAGAAGTGAGTTTTTGAGGTAGCGTTCTCGGCCTGTGGGTGGTTGGGTACGTTACCGATTCCTATTAGAGCTTCTGGTTCAAACATCAGACTGGTATAGGCCAAAAAGAGTGAGAATTTGAGAAATTGACTGTGGAATATTTTGCTCTGTGAGAATTTGGGGAAAATGGTGGAAGATTAGAAAGAAAACCCTCAAATTCCTAAGTAAATTCGAGTTTGAAATAATTCTTAAATATATGAGAAGTTAATGGATTCAATCTGCAGAGTTGCAGAGAAAAAATCAACTTGGAAGGTCGAAAAAATCATATTTTAATGACCCCTCTAGTGCGGGGAATATTTAAGAGAATTGACGATCGAGATCATGTTTGATCTTGAGATCAACGACCTAGATTCATTCCCGAATAAATTAAAAATTGTAATGTTTTCAAAGTTTGACAAAGTTATCATATCGATGATTGAGATTCATTTCAGTGGTATGGAAAATGTGGAAGATTGATAGTCTATGTTCATTTTCGGTCATTTGGAAGTCGAAGGAAATCAATGGTCGAGATCCGTTTGAGTGGGAGATCTACGACCTAGATTCACCTAGGTTTTGGCCGGAAATGCTAAGAGTTGAAATTTGTTAACAAAAACCTCTGATCATCAATGACTGATGGTCAGTGATCGATTTTTTTTTGTGAAGTGTTTAAGTTCACAAGGAGAAACCTATGTTCGTGGATGATTGATGGTCAGGGATCGACAAGTTTTGGAGAAGTTTTCAGTTTGTTAACAAAAATATCTGATCGTTGATGACCGATGGCTGGGGATCGACGAGTTTGGAGAAGTGTTGAATTTCACCAAGAGACACCTCCTATTTCCAAATATTGATAGTTGAGGATCAAGGGCTTTGGCGAAGTGTTGAAATTCGACGATGGGAAATCCCCGATCGTCGATAGCCAATGATAAAGAATCAAAAAAGTTCATGCGAAGTTGAGAACCTTTCAAGATAAAATGTTGATGGTCGATGGAAAAGGGGCGATGGCGTGTCATGCCATGTGAGAATCCACATGTCATGCCATGTCAGCCTGATTGATGCCTTAGGATGATGTGTCATGCGAGGTCATCATCCATGTGTCATGCCACATTAGTATAGTTTCCATGCTAGCAAAGGGATGATCGATCGTTGATGATCGAGGTTTGGTGAGATTTTCGAGCAATCTGGGTTTTTCGGAGAAGATGATTGATGGTCGATGGCTAGTGATCTAGCATCGACAAGGTTCATGGGAAAATTTTGGTTTGCAGAGAAAAATAGTCGATGGTTGGTTATCAAGTGTAGAGAATATTGGTTGGAAGGTTTGGTTCGAAAAATAAATCATCGATCCTCAATCGCCGATCAATGATAGAAATAATATCAACAGTCCACAATGCTTTCGATTTGATATCGACAATGCATATCACACTTAGGAAAAAATGTATTTTGGCCATAACTAGAGCCATTTTTGTATTTTGTCCATAACTAGATGATATTACATTGGATTTTGATGAAAATTATGGTTTTTTTCCACAAAAGAGTAGATATACAAGAGTACTAGAGAGGTCCATTGTCTAATTCTGCTTGGATTTTTCAAAAAATGAAAAATAGTTGTTTTTAAATTTTTGGGTCTAGGTCATTGACAAAGGTCTAGATTAAGATGAAAATATTGGAGAGAGTCCATAACGTAGACACGCAAATAATCCATGAAGGAACTGAATAAATCCTAAGGGGATTGGAATGGGGATACTGAAATTGTCCAAAATCCACTATTTCAGGGCACTTTTTAGGGATTTTTGTGATTTTCAGAGAAGAAAAAGTGACCCTGGCTCACAAAAATGGAAAATTTAATTTACTAAACATTTTATATATACATTGAGAAAAAAACTTTGGTTTAGTGAAATTTTTCCAAAAGTGCATATATTGTGAGGTAGTCAGTTTTGTTAAAAATTCAAAGTCTGGAAAAATGGGTGAAAAAGGACAAAGTTGCAAATTCCAAATTGTTGTAGTTTTTGATTGGTGTATAAAATTGAAAATAAAAGATTTTTATGCATTACCTGTCAATATAATTAGCTATTTATCATATAAAATTTTCTCTAGTTCCTGATATATATTCTTCTGTAGTTGATAGAAGTTGGCATTTCAATAAAATTAAACTAGTGGAGAAAATGCATAAAAAGGATGAAAGTGGTTTTTTCAGGAAGCCATAAATTTCAGTTCAGAGATCGAGATGAGGCATGAGTATAGTTGTTGGAAATCTGATTCAGAGGAGAATAACATTGAATTTTTATAATTTGGAGAATGATGACATATTTCTTCATGAATTGAGTAGAAAAAGGACCTATAACATTGTTTGGCAAAATTTCTATAATATGCATAATTCTAACAAAATGGTTGCTTGCACATTTTGGAGAATTAGGGAGTATAACCATATTAGTTCAAGATAAGAATTTATATTCAATAAATGGAGGAAGGAGAGGGAGCCTTCAATTATGATAAATAAGCCAAAGTTCAAAATATCAGTGTTGGTAATGCATAGATAGAATCAAATGGGAACAAAAGCATAGTGGAACAAGAAACATTAATAAAGACTATGAGAAGCCTGAAAATAGAAGTGCATATTTACAAAGAAGAAAATGAGAGGTTTATGAGAGAACAAAATCAAATAAATTCTCAAGTGATGCAAATCTTAAATCAGTTGCATAGGCAAGGAAAGAATGGATTAGGCTTAAGGCAGGATGAAGAAGAAATATATCATGAAAGAAGAGGTAAATAAAAAAGAGTTTTTCATTCAAGAAGTGATAGAAGAAATCATAGAAATTACTCACCTCCTTACTCAATAAGGAAATTTTGTGCATGTGAAGATTCCATGAGTAATCAAGAGGTGTCTCTTCTTAAGAACCAAAGAATGAGACCTGAATTGGACAGTTTGCAAGGAGAGTTGAGGAAGCTTAAGACACCATACTTTCATGGTGAAAGATAAAGGGAAGACGATGTTGAAGCATGAATTCTTGGACTCATGAGGTATTTTCAATTGCATAAATACACATCAAACCTAGAAGCCATGATTTCCACTTACCATTTACATGGAAAATATGCTATGTGGTGGGATCAACTTAAGCAAGTTGAACATATAAATGAGAGCAGGGTCACTTGGAAGAAATTAAAGAAATATTTTTAGGAGTACCTTTCAGAGAAATTCTATGATCAGAAGATGCATGATTTCTTTGAACTTAGGTTGGGAAGAATGACCATGACATAATATGTGAAGAAGCTCTTAGGATTGATGAAGTATGTAGGATTTATCAAGGATGAAAAAGTGAAGATACAAAGGTTTTTAAGTGGAATTCCATCCTTTTATAAGGAAAATATTTAGTATGATGAGCCTAGGATTTTGAAAGAGACCATCATGAAGTCTAAGTACCTATATGAGAAAGGAACGAGAAGAGAATCCATGTAGAAATCTTGGAAGGATAAGAAGAAGGAGAAATTATGTAGAGCCACACCCACTCCTGGGGCCCACATGACCTCCCGGTATAGGATTGATCGAATTTGGGAGTTGAAACAACACATAGGCTCTTTCTGAGCCCTCAAATCGATGACACATTCCTTAAAACCCTTTTTCCTGAATGAAAAATCCACGTTTCAGGGGTCCTCGAGCCCTAGCAAAGACTTTTTGGGAATCATGGGCCAAACCTCAAGTCTCCGTAGAATTTGGGGCTTCAGAGATATAAAGCTTCAAGAGTCTCAACACAATAGGAATCCAATCCTTCCTAATACCAAAGTAACATAGTGCCGAACCACAACAGAGATCAATGACTCACATCGTTCGTCCCGATCTAAAACGAGGATTGATTTCGGGAATTCGAGCTTCGACAAGTCTGGCCACTCCAACACACAATGCTCCTGGAGAGATGAAATCTGAATTCAGCTCAGATGACTTTGAATATTCCTTCAAATCGACGACTTATATTCATTTCACGACTCCAGGCTTCAGGTTTCTTCGAAGAAGTTCTCCACAAATCCGCCAGAATGTGGGATTAACAAATACTCACAAACCACATATCAATGGACCATGCTTCTCCATCATCAAACGATCACGATCCACTTCGGGACTCTGGGATTTGGGATTTCTATATGTCTAACACTTTTGGAGCGTCAGACTAGTGAACTCCTGAAGGACCCAAATTGACCGTCCCTACGTCTCAACACATGGATGTCCTGGATTTACTATGGGCTTCAGTACTTCAGGTTTTTTTTTTCCATTTTTCCTCTCACAACCTTCTAACAATGAACTAGTGAAGGTAATATCAGTCCTCCACGTGTCCCTTTACTAACCAACGAATAAGAATGACTCCGACCTTCGAGAGTTCTTGACCCAAACCAAGGTTTTCCTCTATTCCTCTGAAGTTCTCAACCTATAGAATTTTGTATATGATGACGCGTGTCCCCCATCTATGGATGGATACGATTAACTCCATGATTCGAGAATCTATATTCCTTTCTTCCAAGAAATGTTTCACTCCTTTCCCCCGGAGTACTAGCTCTCCGGACATTTGTATCTACTGCCACATGTCCTCCTTTGATCGACGACTCAGATCGACTCCGAAATTCAGGACTCCAGAGGGATCAAACACTTCTTCCCTCTATTCTCCCAGACTTATGGTCTTCTAGATTTGATAATATGATGACATGTTTCCTTGGGAAGTGGACGATCACGATTAGCTCCAGCCTTCACAGATCCTAATTCCTCCATGCTCTATGCTCCAAATCTCCTGAATACATGAAGTTCGAAGGACTTCAAAGGTTAAACCTTGCACAAATTCCCCATATCTGATGGTGATGAGAGATCCCGGATCCTCCCAAATGGATCTCATTTTTTCAATCCTTAAAACAACTAATCTTCCCCTCCTTAAGGATTCTGACCGCTATCGTTCTTGAGATTTGTTCCTTGAGGTATTTCATATCTCTGGCGCACTCCTTGCGTCCTTTGAACTTCTGGGAGATTTTGCTCTTAGAGATTTTTTTTTTAAATATCCCTATATACTCCTTGCACTCGTCCTCTCTGATATTTATTCAACACTTTGACTAAGTGTTGGCATGACACACACCTTGCATGTGTCTTGTTCAAAATTTTCTCTCTACTGAGCGATTATGCACTCCTTTCACTTCCTTTACAAAGTTTCACGCTACCTCTTCTGAGCTTCTAAGTCAATCTTGACTCAGACTTCACATTTGTTGCGGGTAGTATGCACTCCTTGCACCAGAACTATGAGAAGAGAAATAATTGAAACTTATAGAAACATTAATAGTTCACCCACCTAACTGTGAAATGCATTCTCAAGCACATAAAACAAATAAAACAGAGAACATGACATTCACTCCATAAAAATCAGAAATAAGTAACACCATGCATATCGAATCAAACCTTTACTTATTTTATTCACTCAACAAAGTATGTACATGGACTCATACAACTCTTTGCATCTCTCTACAATAACTAACAACAACAAAAATAACATTCAACAACCTCATTTTTGGCATCAATTACATATATTTATACACAGAGAGGCTTTTGGATCCTTCCTACCAACTATCTTAGTTCTATCCTATCACAATTAAACAAATCTATCTACTAAGGCTTATTACAATAAATGTCCATTACATTTATATATGAGATGATGCTCAATATCTGTACAATCCTATCTTCCATTAAATAAAAATACAATCTCCTGCGATCTCATGAAATGGATCAAGCCTCCAAACATTAAAAGATATTTAATTACAACACTTTCAAAATATCAAAATAACACACTCTCCTTAGGATCAAACTAATTTGAAAATGTGTGCCAGGGGTTCTAAGTTGTCCTCCACTCGACCTCTTTAATAATTGATGGCGATGCTCCTGCATCATACTCCTCTAGAAAAAACTATTCATGATATCCTTTCCATGATCTCTTGTACTATTTTTCCATGCTTCTGAATATCAAGTTCAATTACCCAACTAACATTTTATGTTGGGTGATGTTTTCACTTCACCAGGTACTCAAAATAAGTTTTCCTCCTGGTCTTCTTACCAATCCTTCCTTTGATCCATAAATTTCTCCATCTGTGGATTTTTTGCTGTGGGAATATTATTTTCCCACTGTATCTCCTTCTAATCATTTATCCCCTCTATATAATCCATCATGTAAGGGTATAGGTCTGCAATAATGAATATGGGTGATATTTCCACATCTTCTGGTAGCTCAATCTCATAAGCATTGGAAACAAAATTTCTGAGGATTTTACATGGTCCTATTTTCTTCATCTTTAATTTCTTATATGTTCCCCTTGGGAACCTTTCCTTTCTAAGGTGTGATAAGAATTGATCTCCAACTTCTAAATGAACCTCTCTACTTTTCTGATCAATTTGGCTCTTATACTTCTGACTACTATCATGTAGTTGTCCCTTTATCTGATCATGAGGCCTTTGCATCTCTGCAACAAAGTATTCTTCTCCTGCACTTCAGAACTCATTATGTCTCAAATCTCTAAACTCCAAAATTCCTCTCAGATGCATCCCATAAACTATTTGAAATCAACTTTTTCCATTGCTTCAGTTCAGAGAATCATTATAAGAAAAATCTTCTTGGGGAAGAATTTTAAACCACTGATTGTGATTTTTAGTGACCAAGCTCCTCCGCAAATTCCCTAAACTCCAATTTACCACCTCAGTCTATCCATTTTTCTAGGGGTGATATGCTGAATTGAAGGACAAGTTTGTCCCCAAATGTTTCCACAACGTTCTCCAAATTTTTCCCACAAAATTGGTATCTCTGTCTGAGACTATACTTCTAGGCAAGTCATGCAATTTCACAACCTCCTTGAAAAATAAATTGGATATGTGAATAGCATCACTAGTTTTCTGGCATCATATGAAATGTGCCATTTTTGAAAATTTGTCAACCACTGCAAATATGGAATCACTCCTTCTCTGGGTTATTGGAAATACCAACACAAAATCCATGCTTATGGCATCCCACGACATATATGGAATAGGAAATGGATGATAAAGAGTCCAGACTAGTGTTTTGCTTCTTTCCTTTTGCATATTGGCAGACTCTACATCTGTCCACAAATTTTTTCACATTAGATCTCATACCTGGCCAATAGTATGAATAACTCAATTGTTCTTAAGTATTATCATGTCCGAAATGTCCAACCAATCCTCCACTGTGTTTTTCTTTAAATAGGTTGTCTCTCATTGAGAATTTTTTAATACATAGTTTACTTCCTTTGAAAAACAATCCATCTTGGATTAAATACTCTATCCACTGACTTATGTCCCTTAGCAAAGGGTTTTCACATGATTCATAAGGCTCTTTAGAATATGGGTATTCATGATACATTTTCTTAAGGTGTTCAAACCCTAAGGTCTCCACTTGAAATTCCTGCATAATCAGACATCTCCTCCTCAAAGCATCAACAACTTTGTTAGCACTACCACTAATGTGATTAATAACAAAAGTAAAATTCTGCATGAATTCTACCCATTTAGCATGTCTTTGGTTCAATTTCTCTTGTCTGGTTATGAACTGTAAATCCTGATTGTCACTGTACAAGACAAACTCCTTTGGAACAAGGTAGTGCCTCCATTTTTTCATATCTTGTATTACAACATAAAAATCCTTATCATACATTGAGTACTTCCTCTTAGTGTCATTCATCTTCTCACTGAAATAAGAAACATGCTTATTTTCTTGGCTCAATACTACACCAATAAATACTCCACTTGCATCACATATCACTTGAAATGTCTTCTTAAAATTTTGCAGAACCATAATCGACTGTTCGATTATCTTTTCTTTCAATACTCTAAAGATTTTTTCAGCTCCTCTTTCCAATTAAAAGACTTATGTTTTTTTCTTATGGTGTCCAACATGGGTGCACAAATGCCACTGAAATTCCTGATGATTTTTTTGTAAAAACTTTCTAATCCATGGAAGCTTCTCACCTCAAATATGCTTCTCAGAGAAGGCCATTCTTTGATTTCTCTCACCTTCTCTGGATCCATCTTCAACTCATTTGAAGAGATCACAAAACCCAAGTATATGAGTTATGTCTTCATGAAAGAGAATTTATTTAGATTTATAAATAGATTCTCCTGTTGCAACCTCCTCAACACCATCTTTAAGTGCCTCAAATGTTCTCCTTCAATCTTGCTGAAAAATAAAATATCATCCAAATACACAATTACAAACTTACCAATGAAATATTTTAGTACTTCATTCATCAATCTCATGAATGTGCTTGGGTCATTCGTCAAGCAGAATGGCATAACAAGCCACTCATACAATCCTTCATTCGTTTTGAATGTTTTCTTACACTCATCTCCCTCTCTCATTCTTATCTGATGATAGCCACTCTTCAAGTATATCTTGAAAAAATAGTTTTCTCCACTTAAGCAATCCATCAAATCATCCATTCTGGGTAAAGGAAATCTATACCTAATGGTGATCTTGTTGATGGCTACATAATCTATTCACATTCTCCAACTACCATCTTTCTTTGGACTTAACATAATTGGTACTACACATGGACTCAAATTTTCTTTGACTAAACCTTTATCCAACATCTCTTGAACTTGATTCTTGACGTCTTAATTTTCTTGAGATGTCAACCTATATGATGATTTATTTGGAAAAATTGCTTCTGGAATAAGCTAAATGCAGTGACTGATAATCCTAATGGGTGGTAAATAATGAGGTAACTCATCCACCATGATATCAACAAAATTATGCAATAATTGTTGGCATGTTTTCAGACAGAAGGCAGAGTATGATGTTTGGCATGTTTAACAGGCAGAGTATTCTTGTCATTGATGGAAAGATCAAAGTATTCTTGTCATTTATGGCTTCGATGGAAAAACAAGAACAAAAGATAAGTTCAGGAAGACCAGCAGTGCAACAATGATCGAATGACAAGATCAAAGTGTTGGTCAAACTCCATTTCGGAGTTTTGGCTATCGGGATTTCAAATATCGGGAGATAGAAATGTCAAGGATCATTACAATAGGAGTCTTGAACTCGCAATATGAGAAATCATGAAATATCCTCAACCGTCAGATCGAGGATTGATCTGAACCGTTGATTAGGCATGACAAAGGCCCGTAAAGTTTGATAATATCTGGATCGTTGGGTCCATAGGACATGTGGTGAAAGATCGTCATTTTGCTGACTAGGAAGTCAAAGGAACATGGTTCCCTAACCTCTTGAATTCATGAAATGTGAAACCTCGATGTAAACTCCATTTCGGAGTTTTGGATACCGGTACTTTGAATTGTCAAGAACAATGAACAACAAGAATGTCGAAATCGCGAAATGTGAAATGCAGAAATGCCAAAAGGCAAAACTCCAAAATCTCGTCAATCGTCCATCTTAGGGGGTTATGTGAGCCATTCGATCACTTCAGAGTTTCAGAAATCAAAAGATGGATATGTTAAAAAATCCTACCATAGGAGTCCCGAAGTCGTGAACCCCGAAATCACGATATGCGAAATCACGAAGAGATCTGGACCGTCGAATCATCTAGAGTGTGGATCGTTGATCCGAATCCATTTCAGAGCTTCGGATATCGGGACATGGAGCATCAAGAAAATCTACCAGATGACATGTGAAGTCCCGAAATGCCGAAATGCAAAATGTGAAAAACATTTCTTTGCGTAGACCTTGGTCACAACCATTGGTCACATCAGCGAGAGATAGAGGAAAAGAGCTATAGCAACCAAGCTCCTCTTCGGGGATCGCGAAATGGAGTGTCGAGACACTTGATCACACAAATCCCAAAATGCCGAAGAGGGAAATGCCGAAATGAATGCAAGACTAATAAAGTCATCCAATGGTGTAGGTGAACTTGAATATGATCAGAGGGCTAGTGCTCCATATCACAGTTATTTGAATAGTTAGAAATCTGTTAGCAAAACTGATTTATGATTCTTGATCTTTTAACATTTTAGTAGCCGAGACGTTTTTGGTTGAAGCTGATTTGAGGTGTAACGAACATCATGGTTGGAGATAAAAGAAGAAGATAGAGATTGTGGATTGTTGGTTGTTTGGACTGGAAAAATGAGTTGAACTGTAGAGTTGAAAAACTACAGAATGTACAGAGTGAAGAAAAGCTTAGATAGAAGGAACAGAGGCTGAACATAAAAGAAAAGGTGGAGAGAGAAGAATGCACACATATAAAAAGGGATGAGAAAGATAGAGAAATAATAGATAGACAGAGACAACAAGTCAAGCCAAATATGTACAGAGAAGAAGAGTATTGTAGCAGAGAAGAATTGCAGAACAATGAAGAAGTGGTAAGAATTTATTTATCTGTGTGTTGGTTATTTAATCATTTATTTGTAACTAGGGTGGTAGGGAGGTGCTAGGGAGGACTGTTGTCCTCAGAGGTTCAAGTGGGTGCTTGAACAAAGGGAGTAGTAGCTTCCATCTGGTTCCAGCCCGAGAATTTTTAGGGAGGCAGGGTGTTGCAAGGGAGAACATTTGTTCTCTGTTATACAGGTTGGAGCCTATGTAACTGGAAGTAGGTGCTTTCATCCAGTTGGTGTTGGAATACTCAGGGAGTTGGTGCTTCCTTCTAGTGGGTGCTAGAGAAATCAAAGAGTTGGTGCTCTCAACAAGTTGGAGCTTGTAAAACATAGGTAGTAGCCTCACATTGAGTTGGTGCTCAATTATAGATGATGTACAGAACTTAAAAGACTGCATATCATTTCGAAGAAGAAGAGGTTTTCTCCCTTTATGGGTTTCCTTGTAAAAAATATGTCTCTCTGTATATCTTATGGTTGACTGATGCTCATTATTTATGTTGTTCATATTATGTATGATATTGAAGATCACTTGAAGAAAGTTTAAGAATTGTTTATAGACTAAAA
>SNQJ01S0036659.1:45408-65301 GCA_010110895.2 Picea sitchensis
TAAGAAGAAGGAGGATCCATAGTTGATTGTGGTTAGAAAGCCTAGGATTGTTCTGACTAGCACAAGAGTGGATGATTTACCAGAAGAAGTTCAGGAACTGCTGGAAGAGTTCGCTGATATAATTGTGGATGAACTACCTCGTTCGTTGCCACCGATTAGGAGTGTGAGCCATCATATTGATCTCATACTAGGAGCCAGTTTTCCAAACAAAGCCATGTATAGATTGATGCCGCAGGAGAATGAAGAGGTTAAAAGGTAGGTCCAGGAGTTGTTGGACAAAGGTTTGGTCAGACAAAGCTTGAGTCCATGTGCTGTTCCAACAATACTCAGTCCGAAGAAAGATGGAGGTTGGAGGATGTGTACTGATTTAAGAGCAATCAATAAGATAACCATCAGGTATAGATTTCCATTGCCGAGGATGGATGATATGATGGATTGCTTGAGTGGAGCAAAATATTTTTCAAAGATTGATTTGAAAAGCGGTTATCATCAAATCCGCATGAGAGAAGGTGATGAATGGAAGACAACATTCAAAACAAACGAAGGGTTGTATGAATGGCTTGTTATGCCGTTTGGCTTAACAAATGCGCCAAGTACCTTCATGAGGTTGATGAACGAAGTCCTGAGGGAGTTCATCAAGAAATTTATCATTATGTATTTAGATGACATACTAATCTATAGTAAGACAGTGGCAGAGCATCTGAAGCATTTGGCTACAGTGATGTAGAAACTACAACAGAAGAAGCTGTTGATAAACATGAAAAAGTCCTCATTCATGAAGACAGAGCTCATTTACTTAGGGTTTGTTATTTCGGTGAATGAGTTGAGGATGGATCCAGATAAGGTGGAAGTGATAAAAAATTGGCTATCACCGAAAAATATTTTTGAGGTGAGAAGTTTTCACGGATTGGCTAGTTTTTACCGAAAATTCATCAGGAAATTCAGTGGAATTAGCGCAGCGATGATGGATACAATGAAGAAAAGACACAATTATTTTCACTGGACAACAGAGGTTGAGAAGAGTTTCAATCTGCTGAAGAGGAAGATTACATAACAACCAGTTTTGGTGTTGCCGGATTTCCAGAAAACATTTCAGGTGAAATGCAATGCAAGCGGATTTGCAATCGGGGTAGTCTTAAGTCAAGAAGACAGGCCGATAGCATACTTCAGCGAAAAGCTGAATGAGGCGAAATTGAAATACTCCACATATGACAAGGAGTTTTATGCTATCATCCAAGCATTAAAGAAATGGAGGCATTACTTGATCCTGAAGGAATTTGTCTTGTACAGTGATAATCATGCACTGCAGTTTGTGACTCAACAGGAGAAGTTGAATCAGAAACATTCCAAATGGGTTGAGTATATGCAAAATTTCACTTTTGTGATTAAACATATTTCTGGTACTGCTAACAAAGTTGCTGATGCTTTGAGCAGGAAGTGTTTACTGTTGCAGTACTTCAAAGTCAAAACATTGGGTTTTGATGATCTTAGGAACATGTACGCAGATGATCCAGATTTTAAGGAAGAGTATGAAGCACCTGAGAATCCAATTCTCAGGGATAGAAGCTAATGGATGAACTACATGATCCAGGAAGGATTGTTGTTCAAGGGCAATCAACTGTGTATTCCGAAATTCTCCATGAGGGAGAATCTGCTGAAGGAGAAACACAGTGGTGGATTATCAGGGCACTTTGGTCACGACAAGACGTTCACAAATTTGAATGAGTCATATTTTTGGCCGGGAATGCGAGCAGACGTCAGGAGATTTGTGGACAGATGCAGAATTTTCCAGCATTTGAAGGGAAGGAAGCAGAATGCAAGATTTTATCAACCGTTGCATGGATTTTGTATTGGGTTTGCTAAGGACACAAAGAGGTTGTGATTCAATCTTTTTGGTAGTGGATAGATTTTCCAAGATGGCACACTTCATTCCATGCCAGAAAACTAGCGACGGAACTCACATTGCGAACCTGTTCTTCAAAGAGGTCATTTGACTTCATGGGTTGCCGAGAAGTATAGTTTCGGATTGAGATAAAAAGTTCATAGGGCATTTTTGGAGGACCTTATGGAAGAAGATGGGAACTAACTTGTCATTTAGTTCAGCTTATCATCCTCAGACGGATGGACAGACGGAAGTTGTGAATAGAAGTCTGGGAGACTTGCTGAGAATCTTGGTGACAGAGCACCACAACCAGTGGGATAACATATTACCACAGGCAGAGTTTGCGTATAATGACTCAGTTAACAGGAGCACAGGGCAGAGTCCATTCCATGTTTTCCATGGCATGTAGCCGAGAGGAATTTCTAAATTGAGGGATTTAGAACAGATTGCGACTAGGAGTGCTAGTGCAGAAGAATTCGTAGAGGTGATGAAAGAAATTCACATCCAGGTGAAGCAACGATTGCTAGAATCAAGCCAGGAGTATAAGCGCAGAGCGGATCAGCACAAGAGACAACTTCAGTTCGAGGTTGGTGATCTGGTTCTGGCACATTTGAGGAAGGAAAGGTTCCCAAGAGGAACATATAATAAATTGAAGATGAATAAAATCGGGCCATGTAGGGCCTTGAAGAAATTTGGGGCAAACACTTACGAGATTGAATTACCCGATGGGATCGGAATTTCTCCAATATTCAATATCTTTGATTTGTACCCATATAATGCTGAGGAAACAGGGATTGGTACTGAGCAGCCAATGATCCAGTGGATGAAGCAGATGCCAGTATCAAAGAAGTCATATATGGAGTGCATAATGGATAAACGAATTGGTAAGAAGACCAGGCGAAAGCGATACTTCGAGTATCTGGTCAAATGGAAGGACCATCCAGTTGAAGATGCCAGCTGGGAGACTGAAGCAGAGATATAGAAGCATGGACATACTGTGCATGAGCTCATTGGCAGGAGCCCATGAAATTTTTCAAGTGAGGGAGTATGATGCAAGAGCATCACCAACATCAAGCGAGCCAGCGCGAAAGCGAAGGACAGCTGGACAAGCGCCAGCACAAATTTTGAAACACCTTGGAATTGTTGCGCGATCTTAAATGAAGTCATTAAGATGGGGCACACTTATATAATGTAAATGGAACTTGAGAGGATTGGTCTCATCCTTAGTAGGTAGACGACATTTATAATAGTTAATGTAGGTAGATAGAATTTAATTCTAGATTAGACAGTTTTAAAAGCGCAAGAGGGAAATGGGATATAGACACCCTCATTGTGCATTTGTATTATTATTGAAATCGATGAAGCATTTGAGCAAGAGCATGCAGAGAGCTGTGTAAGAACACCCATGTACACATATTTGGATTTATAGAAAGAAGTTGATTCAAATTCACGGTTTGTGTTATTCTCTGCGTATTGATGCTAAATGATATGCTCATTTGATGTTTGCTTCCTGTTATACATTTGCTTTATATGCTGTGTATATGATTTCATGCTTTGAGTTTGAAGTCTGAGAGGATAATGGAATGAGTTTCAAATTGTTTCTCTATTTGAGCCGAGAGTTCCTGCAAGGAGTGCAGTTGAAGTGTCCGCAAGGAGTGCGTTGACAGAGGGTTCAGGTAGGGTTTCTTTTGTTCTCAGTCATCTCAAAGGTGCAGACATGCACATGAGCCATGCAAGGAGTGCGCAGGCTGAGTGAAGTTTCAGGGTTGAGGACCTGAGAGGAAGAGTTGAGAGACTACTGGTGTAGGAGTGCGTAGAGTCAAAGGAATTTCAGCACTTAGACGTGTTTGGAAGGTTGCTACAAGGAGTGCGTGCAAGGGTCTTTTATAAAACCTCAGGAAGGATAAATCCTTTGGAGTTGTTGAAGGACAACACAGAGGAGTTGTGCCTTGAGGATTTACAGAAGCATCGCAAGTTTGCATGCAGGAGGAACAAGTTGGTGGAAGAACACTTAGTCACTTCGCAGGTTTCATCAGGAAGAACGGATGCATGGAGTTCTCCGAGGAGAATCTGTGAATCTCCGTGAGCCGTTGGATTTCGCAGAGGTGCAAGGGAGATACGACAGGTATTCCAAAGAGGTTAAAAGCTCAGGAGGGATAGAGCCATTGATCCAAGTCAGCCAGAGCCATTGGATCACTTGCGGAATCGTTTATTGGGATTTCGTGAGAGGAAGAGTCCAGAGTTTGGCAACGAGAATCGCAAAATCGCAAAACGCGATATCCTGACGGCTAAAGAATAGTGTGCGGCCACAAGGGTCAGAGAGGTGGACAGGTGGCACAGTATATCGGATTTTCATGGCGAGAAGGCCCGAAACATATGCATTAGGATTCGCGATATTGCAAATTTTGAAATGTCGACGGAGTGAAGGACCGTTGAATAGTCAAACTCACGCTTGTGTCGGAGTTTCAACATATCGGGGTTCGGGAGTCGGTAAAGCAAGGTGCTTGACCTCACGAGTGCCGAAAACCCCGATAGGAAGGAGTCAACATTGACTGGTTATCAGGTTTCGGGGATTCGAAAGTCTGATTCTCGACCACAGACCTCGCGAAGTCGCGAAGTCCGATCTTTCGAGTGCGAAAGGGAGATCTGGTGAAAGTTTTTTGTGGGTGCAGATCTACCCAATAGGGAAATAGAAGAACGTTAGAGGTCTTCGGGCCGAGGGGAAAGAGAAGATCCTGTGAGTGGACGTGCTTGCGAGCACGTGCTGCATCACGCTGCATGTCCCTTCAGTCTGGTAACAACATGCTTCACCTTATTTTCATTATCGATCTCCTCATAATCGAAGTACTTGTCTAAATTACTTATCCAATCTAGTAGTTCCTCAACATCTAAGTTGCCTTCATACATCGAGATGTCCATTTTTTCTCTGGCCACCATTTTTACAATATCTCTCAACAAGTGCTCAATTGCAGCTTCTTTTCTTGCAACTCCTTCTACTTCTATTTCCTCACTCTTGACCTTACTGATGTCACCAACATTAGGTTCTCTCCTTTGCATTGTCTCCATGGCATCCAATCTTGCACTAAGTTGCAACACTTGTTCTCCCATGGCTGCATTTTCCACTACTCTCTCTCTGTGCCTCTTGGGTGACATGTTTCTAAACTTTCTTTCACACAGAGCTTAATTCTGGCTCTGATACCACTTGATTCATACCCCCACCAACTCATGTTGCTCGCGCAACCTTCCAGTCTAGGATTGATCAATTTCAGGAGATGAAACAACTCACGGGATCTTTTTGAGCCCTCAAATCCATGACACAAGCCTTAAAAACCTCTTTCCCGAATGCATAATACACTTTTAAGGGTCCCCGAGCAATAGTAAATCCTTTCTGGGAACCATGGGACAAAAATGTGGGCCAAACCTTAAGTCTCTATAGAATTCAAGAATTCAGAGCTATTAAGCTTCAGGAGTCTCAACAAAATAGGACTCCAATCCTTCTGAACACCGAAGTAACAGAGTGTCGAACCACAACAGAGATCAATGGCTCACAACGTCTGACCCAATCTATGATGGGGATTGATTTCAAGAATTCAGGCTTTAACAAGTCTAATCGCTCCAGCACACAATGCTCCTGAAGAGCTGAACTCTGAATTCAGATCAGACGACTCCATATATTCCTTAAAATAGATGGCTTATAGTCAATTCACAACTCCCCGGCTTTGGGGTTCTTCGAAGAAGTTCTCCATAATTCCTCTGGAGTGTCAGACTGACGAATACTCACAGACCACAAATCAATAGACTGTGCTTCTCCATCAGCCAATGTCCACGATCCACTACCAGAGTCTAGGCTTTAGGAGTTCCAGATTTCTAACATGTTAAAACCTCCAAAGTGTCGGACTAGCGAACTCGTGAACGACCCAAATCGATGATTCATACATCTCGATAGATGGACGTTCTAGATTTACTCTGGGCTTAGGGACTTCAGACGTTTCTTCCCTGCTTCCTATTGCAAGCTTTGAAAGATGAACTAGTGGAGGTAAGATCATCCCTCCATGTGTCCCTTTACTGACAAATGGATAAGATTAACTCCGAACTTCGGGAGTTCCTGAACCAAACTAAGGTTTTCCTCTATTCCTTTGGAGTGCTGAGCCTCCAAACTTCTAAATCTGACATCACGTGTCCCCTGTCTATGGATGACTAGGATTAACTCCATGAATTGGGAATCCAAACGCCTTACTTCCAAGAAATATTTAACTCCTTTTCCCTGGAGTACTAGCTCTCCAGACCTCCAGATCTACTGCCACATGTCCTCCTCTGATTGACGTCTCAGATTAACTTCGAACTTTGGGACTTTGGAGGGATCGACCTCTTCTTCCCTCTATTCTTCCAGAATTCTGGTGTTCCATATTTGACGATTTGTTGCACATGTCCTTGGGAAGTGGATGACCATGATTATCTTTTACCTTTGGGGATCTCGATTCCTCCACGCTCTATGCTCCAAATCTCTCGAATACGTGAGGTCCGAAGGACTTCAAAGTTTAACCCTTGCGCAACTTCCCCAGATCTGATGGTGACGAGAGATCCTGGATCCTCCTGAATGAATCTCATCTGTTCAATCCTTAAAACAACTAAACTTCCTCTCCTTAAGGATTTTGACTACTATCCTTCCCGATCTTTGTTCCTTGACGTATTTCATACCTATGGCGCACTCCTTGCATCCTTTTAACTTTTGGAAGATTTTGGACTTAGAGATTTCTTTTGAAAATATCCCTACTCACTCCTTGTGCTCATCCTCTCTGATATTTCTTCAACACTTCGACTAAGTGTTGGCCCGATGCACACCTTGCACAAGTATTCTTCAAACTCTAGTCTCCACCAAGCAATTTTTCACTCCTTTCACTTCCTCTGCAAAGTTTCACGCTACCTCTTCCGAGCTTCTGAGTTAGTCTTGACTTGGTCTTTGCACTCCTTGCGGGCACTATGCACTCCTTGCACCAAAAATCTCAAAAGAGAAATAATTGAAACTTATAACAACATTAATAGTTCACCCATCTAACTATGAAATGAGTTCTCAAGCACATAAAACAAATAAAACAAAGAACTTGACATTCACTCCATAAAAATCAGAAATAAGTAACAACATGCATTTGGAATCAAACCTTTTCTTTTTGTATTCATTAAACAAAGTATGTACATGGAATCATACAACTCTCTACAACAATCTACAATAACTAACAACAACAAAAAAAACAACATTCATCAGCCTCATTTAGGCATCGGTTATATATATTTATACATGGAAAGGCTTCTCGAGCCCCCCTGCTGACTATCTTAGTTCTATCCTATCACAATTAAAAAAATCTATCTACGAAGGCTTATTACAATAAATGGCCATTACATTCAGATATGAGATGATGCTCATTATCTGTACAATCTTATCTTGCATTAAAGAAAAATATAATCTCCTTCAATCTCATGAAATGGATCAAGCCTCCAAACATTAAAATATCTTTAATTACAACACCTTCAAAATATCATATAACGCGCTCTCCTTGGGATCAAACCTGATTTGAAAATGTGCACGTTGGGTGCTGATTTGTCCTCCACTCGGCCTATTTAATCACTGATGGCGATTCTACTATATCAAGAAATATGATCATAGGAAGAACAAATTCAAACCTCCTTTCAATAGAAACAACCCTAATAAAAATCAACAAGATCAGTCTGCTAAATATGAATCCAAGAAAAAATATTCCTTGGGGAAAATAGGAATACCACCAATCCAATGTTGGGGGTGCAAAGAAAATCACCTATACAAGGATTTCCCTCACAGAGGAGATAAAGAGAATATTATGCATAACATCCAATTAGAGGCTACAACAGTGGAGTACATGGGAAGAATATATGCATCCTTAAAGGATCGACACACAGAGTATCGATCCAATATGATCGAAGTGGAAGGTGAGATCATTAATCAATATGTTTATGTTCTAATTTATTTAGGAGCAATTCATTATTACATTGATCCTAAAATAGTGGATAGATTACATTTGGAGAAAAGTAATCTTGATAAGTCAAGTTTGGTTCATTTAGCCACTGGAACCAAAAGAAGGATCAATGAGGTCGTCAGAAATTGTCCAATAAATATGAATGGAGTGAGTAGTAGTGTTGATATGAATATCATACCATTATGATATTATGTCATCCTAATTAGAATGAATTTGTTGGACCAGCACCATGTTATCCTAGATTGTCATAAAAAGACATTTACATGCCCTGGTGAAGAAGGAAAAACAAAGCAATGTGAAAGGAATTCCAAGACCCATCTCCATAAGGGATATTTAAACCTTACAGATGAAGAGATGTTTCAGGAAAATGATGCCAATTATATGTAACTCATGTGGAGGAGCCAAAAAAGATAAAAGGGCCAAGACTTGGAGATTTGATAGTATTTCAAGAGTTTGAAGATGTATTTTAAGAAATACCATGATTTCCACCGAAGAGGGAGATAGATATATCTATTTATTTAGTACCAGGATCTTCCCCAGTATAAAAAACACCTTACAGAATGGGTACACATGAATTGAAATAATTACAAATGAAGATGGAAGAATTGTTGAAGAAAGGGTACATATGCCCAATTGTTTCACCTTGGGGAGCACCAATACTCTTTATCAAAAAAAAGGATGGAACATTGAGTCAGTGTATTGACTTTAAACATATGAATAAAGACACAATGAAGAAACAATACCCTTTACCCCAAATTAATGACCTCTTTTATTAGCCAAGATGAGAACAAATATTTTCAAAACTAGACTTTAGATCCAAATACCATCAGGTAAGCATCAAGGAAGAATACATCAATAATATAGCCTTCAGAACCAAGTATGGACATTATGTGTTTATTGTGGTGCCATTTGGACTGACCAATGTACCAAATTCCTTTATGTTCTTAATGAATGTCATATTCATAAATTATCTAGATAAGTTTTCCATTTTGTTCTTGGATGAGTCACATACATATTTATTCTATGTCTGAGGAAGATCATGAACATCCCTTGAGGTTGGTGTCACAGGTGTTGAGGGAACATAAACTTTCTTCCAATCTTAGTAAGTATTCTTTTTACAAATAAAAAATCCATTATTTGGGGTATATTATTTTAGAACAAGATATAGCAGTAGATCCAGAAAATATTNAAAAAGACATTTACATGCCCTGGTGAAGAAGGAAAAACAAAGCAATGTGAAAGGAATTCCAAGACCCATCTCCATAAGGGATATTTAAACCTTACAGATGAAGAGATGTTTCAGGAAAATGATGCCAATTATATGTAACTCATGTGGAGGAGCCAAAAAAGATAAAAGGGCCAAGACTTGGAGATTTGATAGTATTTCAAGAGTTTGAAGATGTATTTTAAGAAATACCATGATTTCCACCGAAGAGGGAGATAGATATATCTATTTATTTAGTACCAGGATCTTCCCCAGTATAAAAAACACCTTACAGAATGGGTACACATGAATTGAAATAATTACAAATGAAGATGGAAGAATTGTTGAAGAAAGGGTACATATGCCCAATTGTTTCACCTTGGGGAGCACCAATACTCTTTATCAAAAAAAAGGATGGAACATTGAGTCAGTGTATTGACTTTAAACATATGAATAAAGACACAATGAAGAAACAATACCCTTTACCCCAAATTAATGACCTCTTTTATTAGCCAAGATGAGAACAAATATTTTCAAAACTAGACTTTAGATCCAAATACCATCAGGTAAGCATCAAGGAAGAATACATCAATAATATAGCCTTCAGAACCAAGTATGGACATTATGTGTTTATTGTGGTGCCATTTGGACTGACCAATGTACCAAATTCCTTTATGTTCTTAATGAATGTCATATTCATAAATTATCTAGATAAGTTTTCCATTTTGTTCTTGGATGAGTCACATACATATTTATTCTATGTCTGAGGAAGATCATGAACATCCCTTGAGGTTGGTGTCACAGGTGTTGAGGGAACATAAACTTTCTTCCAATCTTAGTAAGTATTCTTTTTACAAATAAAAAATCCATTATTTGGGGTATATTATTTTAGAACAAGATATAGCAGTAGATCCAGAAAATATTGAAGCCATTAGAGGATGGAGAACACTTAGGAATGTTTCAGAAATCATATCTTTTATGGGATTAGACATATACTACATGAGGTTTATAGCAGGGTTCTCTAAGATTTCTCATCCCATCAGTTCTTTGAAAAAGAAAGGAATTAAATTTAAATGGACAACTGGGTGTGAAGGAAACTTTAATTTATTGAAATAATTGTTTACTAAGGAACCTATTTTAAATATTCCTGACCCAAATGAGAATTTTGTGGTATGTAAAGATGCATGCAAGGAAGGAATTGGTGGATTCCTCACTCAAAATGGACATGTCATTGGCTATGATTCCAAAAAACTCAAAAAACATGAGAGGAATTATTCCACACATGACTTAGAGCTTTCTGCCATAGTTCATGCATTGAATATGTGGAAGCATTATCTCATAGGAAACATATTTGAATTAATGATAAACCATGGTGGTCTGAAACATCATTTTGAACAACCAACTTTGAATGCTAGGCAAACAAGATGGATGGAATTTTTAAGTGAGTATGACTTTGACATCAAACATATAAAAGGAAAATAAAATAAAGTTGTTGATGCACTCAACATAAGAGTACACCTCATGCATGCTACAATTGTTAGTATGCATCTGTCAAATTTAAAGAGAAGAATTTTAAATGTTGTTGTAAAAAATCAACATTACCTACAAGTAAAATAAAGTTTACATTAAGAAAATGTACAACAAAAAATCAAAGATTATGTAATTAAGGAAGATGGATTACTTATGCATAAGAATAGAATTTATGTTCCTAGTTTTAGAGAACTTAGGAATTTTGTGTTAAAATAAATTCATAATGTTCCATATGCCAAACATCCTGGTTACCAGAAAATAATTGTGGTAGTAAGAAGCCAATTCCTTTGGCCCGGAATTAAGACCGATGTTGCTGATTACATTGCTAGATGTATGGAATGTCAGAGAGTAAGAGAGTAAAAGCTAAGCATATACACCCAACGGGTTTTCTCCAACCATTTCCAGTTCTAGAGAGGAAATGAGAAGTGGTAACCATTGATGTTATAACTAAATTGCCCAGGAAATCAAGGCAACATGATTCCATAGTGGTAGTTATGGATAAATTGACAAAGGCTGCTAATTTTGTTCCTGTTATGATGACTCATACAACAACTAATATTGCAGAAATTTACATGAGAGAAATTGCTAGGTTGCATGGGATACCTAAGGAAATTGTTTCAGATAGAGACACAAAGTTTACTTCAAATTTATGGAAGGGTTTATTTAAAGGATTTGGTACAAATATGAATTTTAGTACAACATACGATCCACAGTCATATGGGAAGACAGAGAGAGTTAACCAAGTAATTGAAGACATGTTGATAATGTATGTGATGGATAAACCATATAAGTGGGAAGATTCCTTTCATTTGGTTGAGTTTTACTATAATAATGGGTATAAATATTCATTGAATATGAGCCCATTTGAAACTTTGTATGGTAGAAAATTCAATACTCCAGTGATTTGGGGAAACCCAACATGCATAGTAGTACTTGGGCTAGAATTTCTCAAAGATATGGAAGACTAGATGGTTAGAATTAATCATAATTTAAAGGCAGATCAAGATAGATGGAAACATTATGCATATAATAAAATGAAAACTAGTGAATTTAAAGTGGGGGAGCATGTTCTTTTAAAAGTGAAGCCCAAGAAGAGCTCATTGAAGTTGGGTTTGTACAAAGCTAACAGCCAGATTCTCTGGTCCATTTGAGATCTTAGAAAAAATAAGGCCATCTTCATTACATGCTTTCATTTCTTGCTTCCATGAATGTGCATAATTTATTTCATGTGTCTTTATTGAAAAAGTATGTACATGATCCTTTTAGGGAGACTTTTAGGTCCAACCAGTGCACATATTGGACAAAAAAGTCAAAATGCTCCGGGATCGAGTTATAGAGATGGTAAAAGTTCAGTCGACCTACTACGGTCTTGAAGATGCTACATGGGAACATGAATATTCCATGCAGGCAGAGTACCTACGAATTTTTAATTAAATTTTGAAATTTTGATTTATGTTTTGTATATGCACCGAGGACAATGCCAAACTAAGGGGGAGGGTCCATTTTTTATTCCCCAAATTAAATATTTTATTTTATTTTATTTGATGAAAGGTCGGAGTGCCAAAACAATTAAAGAGGCTAGCGTGCCTAGGAAATGTAATGTTTTGATCATTATTAATAATAAAATACATCACTGGATGCTAGACGGACAAGGACAAGAGTTATAGGGGGATACGATTCCACAAGAGAGGGGGATTAAGGGGCTAAGTCATTTTATTATATTTTGTTTACCCTTAATTATTTTAATGGAGAGAATTGGTTACATGTTATTCTTGGGCAAAGGCCATGTGGTTCTTGATTTTCAAGTAAATATATAAGCCCATCTTTCGGCTGCTTGAGGGTTCATTGATTGTTCATTGTTCACACTCTTCATTCTATTCTGTCCATTCACACTTTCAATCATTCATTATTTCTCATTCAACCTTGATATTGGAGGGGGAAAGGAAAAAGGATTTGTCAAGGGAGAAGCCATTGTTGGTTGGATATAGTGTCTGTTAGTGTATTCCAGCCATGAATTAATGTGTTCATGCCTCAGATGCATTGGCATGTATTAAATTTTATTCATAGTTGCGAGTATTCAGAGTCCCATCATGGATATTCTTGACCAGATGCACTGGAGCCCTGAAAGGAGGTGGATATCTTGAGGGAATACATGGCAGAGAAGGGGGTCAATTATCTTGGGTTGTGCAGGATGGAGAGAAGAGAGATGGTGTAATTTGGATTGTTGTGTGTTGAGGAACCTCTGAGAGCTTGAGTCCTAACTTGTTTGGGAAGTTGAGTGACACCCTGGAACCATCCTTATGGATTCATAGCCCTGGGTCAAGGGTGACCTGTTGTTGAGACTTGGAACAGTAGTGTCTATGGTTAGGTGGAACGTCCTTGGTCTAAAGTGAGTTGGTGAATTTTTTTGATTAAGATAAGTTCTCTCTGTCATGTGTTTCTCTTCTTATATATTTATTTCCATTGTGCATTAATTATTGTCTCTTAGATTCAAATCTTATAATATGCATGCTTGTTCGTTATTGTTGTGCATGGCATCATATTCATTTGTTTTATGCTATAATATGAATCTTGATTATTTCATGTGATGTTATCATGTCTCTTTTATGATTCTCTATAAATTAAATGTTATTAGAATTCAAAATCAGTTTATAAGTGAGATTTTGAGGTAGCGTGCTCGACCCGTGGGTGGTTGGGTACATTACACACAAATGATAGAGTTGTAGGAAAACTTGCTATTTGCCTATTGAGGATATTGGAAAATGGAGATTCATGGAGGAGCTTAGTATCTTAACCATCTCTATGTTCTTCATCATTATATATTTATATAGTATTATGTGTATTTATATCAATATTTTATTTTATGTTGTTTTGTAGTTGCTACACCTGTGTAGAAGACCCTCTGTGCCCATGGATGGATCAATTTCTATCTCTACCATTGATGCAATGGTAGAGGTATCCTTCTCAATCGGTCTAACCCATACAAAGGTATTTTTCACTTTTGATAAATTCACCATAGTGATTTATTTATTTTATGGCATCCTCTAATTTTTAATGTTCTTGTGTTTCTACAGGTTGTGGGACCAAGCAATTCCTTGCAATGTCTACCTTGGATGGACAAGTCACCTACATCAAAGGTATCATGTGTAGAGTTAAATATCATTCAAATATCATTTTTATTTATTTATGTTGTTGAGTTTTACTATTTTTCACTAATAGTTCAATATTATTACTATGTATACAGACTACCAATATTTTTTCTAGTTTTAGTACTAGTCCTCTTCCTAGGCACCTTATCACAACTTATGAGTTACCTTACTCCAGATCGAGGGTTATTCCATCACTTGTATAGTCTCTTGGGGTCCATCTCTGCCCACCCACAACATCTTTATTATTCCATTCATATTTAGTGGATGCACCTGCAGTCCACCCATCCGCACCACCTCTTCCATCGCATCCATACATAATGGATGCACCTATATGCCACCCAACCCCACCACCATTTCCATTTGTGCCATCCACCGAGGCTTCCATAGTATAGGTTGTCTCATCGAAGGTTGTATAATCAAGCTCTCCACCTGTCAGCAAATCTCCATCGAGGCCCGAGATATTCACGTTCAGATAATGTGTTGATGATAAATTTGCATGTATCATGAATGAAAATGATTTTATGCATCTTTTTTAAAATTTCATAATTTGATCATTGTAAATAATGCAAGGTGACATATCTGATAGATTAGGGTCACAAAGGAGGGTAACACATTCACGATTGTTTGTACCATATACGATGAATTTTTTTTTATTGAATTACAAAGTATCATTTTGTAAGTTTTTTAATTCATCGTGGAAAAAAAATTATAACACTGTTTTTTCTTTGTGCATTCTCTAGAGTGACAAACCATGCCTAGGCCAAAAACCACATATTTTATATGAATCTCATTTTTTGTGCATTTTATGTTAATGAATGTATGGATTTCAAAGTGTATGAATGTATGAATTTTTTAAATTTGATTAATTACTTTTTAAACTGTTAATGAAGTCTATGTAAGTAAGAATAGTTTGTTTTTTCTAAAGTTATTATAAATACTTGTATTACACATTAACAAATCTATTATGGTGGAAAAAATTGCTAAGTGTTAAATCCATACACAATTAATGGTTCTCATTACCTAATTTTGAGAAAAGATTGAAGACCCATCCTAGTTAAGACTCCAGGAACCAATAATAACAATCATGTAGGATAACATAATCACGATAGAAATAAGAGAGTTGAAGCGTCACATTACTCTATCCAAAATGAAACATGGTTCATTATAATGGAAATCACAACATTTTACAAGGGTTTCTTAATACAAAATAAACACATTAAATATGAGTGCACAATAAAGCCTCACATCAAATGAAAATATACCTCAAATTATCCATTAATATTTCCAAAATGTTCTACAATGTAGCCCAAGAGGAGAGATTTTAAATACCAAATTCTCGACCCTTTACAATGGAGAGAGATAACTCTTATTTATAGAGTGAGTCTTTTCTCTTATACAATAAAATATTATTATTTTCCAACTACAATAGTCTAATATTGAAGAATGTACAAATAGATAAGTGTTCAAGTAATACATAATCTATGCCAATCTCATAATAAAAATTCTCAATCATGGATTTTTGATAATATAAAATCAAACAATGGAAAATCTAAGAGAAACATGGGAAATCAAGCATAGAGAAATGGTTAGAGCACCAAGATGTGGGTGTAAGGGTTGTGGGGCTTTTAACAAGAGGTATATGCATAGTTCACTTATTACTCAAGTGTGGAGGGGGTTAAGGGTCGAGTATAGGTTATGCATAGGCGTATATGGAGCTAGGGGAGTATAGGTCATGGTATAGGTCAATCTCTAGGTCATGGTCATGGTATAGGTATAGGTCATAGTCTAGGTCATGGTCTAGGTCATGGTATATGTATACATATAGGTATATTCCATGGACTGTGACATGGTCATAGTATAGGTATAGGTCATGGTATATGCTCTATATATAGGTATTGAAGTGTATAGGTCAAGGCCATTTCTTTCCTTGTGATGTACCAAACTTGCTATAGTGTGTGAGAGTCTGAGAGGGAGAGAGAGGAATACATAGGGTGGTAGAGAGGGAGAGGAGGATACAATAGGTGAGAGAGGGAGGGGGTAGAGAAAGAGGGAGGATAGAGAGAAGGGGATGATGGAGAGATCAAACAAGAGTAGAAGAGATGTCAAGAGTGACATGGAAAGAGATAGAGGGAGGTAGACCTAGGGGAAAAGAGAAAGGGGAAAGAAGGGAGAGACAAATAGGAGTAGAGAGAGTGTGAGAATGAGACTAACATAGAGGAGAGAGAGAAAGAGGTGGTATATGTATGAGAGAAAGAGAGGAGAGATAGTGGGAAGGAGGGGGAGAGAGAGAGGGATGAGGGGGGTGGAGAGATAGTTGAGGAGAGTAGATGAGAGAGAGAGAGAGAGATAAGGGGACAGGGGGAAAGAGCCAAGAAGAATACACAAGATCTTGAGAGTGATATGGAGAAATAGAGGGATAGGGTAGAGAGAGAGGGAGAAGGGAAATAAGGGGAGGGATGGAGAGAGCCAAGAAGAGTAGAAGAGAGGTCGAGAGTGATATGGAGAAAGATAAATAGGGAGGTATAATGAGAAAGAGAGAAAGAGGGGACGCGAGAGAGAGAGAGAGGGACAAAGGGGAATATGGAGGGGGAGGGAGACAAAGAGAGAGAGGAGGGAAAGAGTGGTAGAGAGAGAGAAGGGGGGGAGAGGGAGGAGGGAGAAAGAGAGGGAGGGAGAGATTCGGAGAGGGAGTGGGTGTGAGAGCCTGAGGCATGGAGAGACAAGGTATATGTGTTGGGTATGTGTTATATTTTTTGCATGACTATCTCTAATGTTTTCTAGATTTCTTCGAGCGCACACATGGGGGTTTGGGGACAACGCCCCCGATAAGTTTTTTTCCTTGGGAAACGTGTTGTGTGTTTTCCTCGTTTTTCATTTTTCCTTGATTTTCTTGTCCATTGTTGGCCATTTTTTCGATGCATGGTTTTTTTCGATGGATTTCTATTTCCGATTAAGGAATTAGGGTTGTTGACTAATCCAAGTCATTAGGTTAGGGTTTTGGATGCCATTGGATCCTATATGTATATTGTATTGTAAATAATGTAACACTATGAATGAATATAGAATATGCTGGGTTTCTTGGTTTGGGTTTCCAGGGGAAAAATCTTTGTGTAATGTATGTATTTTCCATTGTATCTTTTCTTTTCTTTTATTGAAAATATATTTGCAGTAAAATATTGTACTAGGTTAAAATATACATTTGGTATCAGATTTTTGTTGGCTTTAGGTAGATTCCTTAGTGGTCAAGTGTTTGGCTTTGGACTATGATAAGTCTTGTTACATTGGGAGATCTATGGTATTGATTTTTTAGGTGAAAAGAAATAGCTAACAGTTTGAAAATGGAGATCGAGAAGTTTAATGGGAAAATTTTTGAGCTCTGGAAGCTCAATATGGAAGATCTGTTGGTGGACAAAGATTAGTGGATTGCGGTGGATCTAGGTACTACACCTATAAGAACTTCAACAGATGACTAGAAAAAATTGGATCAGAAGAGAAGAGCACAATCCGACTGTGTCTCTGATATTTAATATTACTGAATGTGTCAGAGGAAGTTACAACCAAAGATTTATGGGATATGTTGGGGAAGTTGTATCAGTGTAAGTCCCTAGTAAATATTTTTTTCATGAGAGAGAAGTTGTATAACCTGAGGATGAGAGAAGGAGACTTGGTGGAAGAGAATTTGGATGCCTTCAATATTGTGGTAAGTCATTTAGTATCTTTTGAGATTAAAATTTCATATGAAGATAAGTCTATCAATTTACTTTTCTCTTTACCGGATTCATGGGATAGTCTGGTTGTGGTCATAGGTAGTAATACAACTTCCTTGAAGTTTTATGAAGTGGTCTCATCCTTGTTGTCGAAGGAGATGAGACATAATAATATGGAAGGATAGGGCACATATGCATTATTTGAAAGAGGACACTTCCATGAAAGAAATAGATCTAAGTCCTCAACTGGGATATCTAAGTATAAGGGAATATCTAAGTCTCTCGAAATTTTTTTAAAGGTATGCTAGAGATGTGGAAAAGAAGGGCACTACAAGAAGTAGTGTAGATCCAAAGTTGAGAAAAATAAGGGATCTTAAGAATATTCTTATACAAAAGAAAATACCTCCAAGGAAGAAGGATGGTATCTATACTTGGCTTCTTCAAGAACATATGCAGATCATGAGGCATGGTTGGTTGAATCAGGTGCATCCTTTCATATGACTCTCCACAGGGAGTGGTTATGTGAATATGAAAGGTATGATCAAGGTAATATTTTCCTAGGTGATGACTCAACAACCAGAATCATAGATTGAGGAAAAGTCAAGTTGAGGCTCATAGATAGAAGGATAAGAAAACTACCTGGCGTTCTGCACATCCCAGGTTTGGCCATAAATTTGATTTATTTAAGCACACTGGATGATGGAGGGGTAAAAATAATATTTGAAAAGGAAACATGCAGGATGGTTCGAGGAGCAATGGTCTTGCTAAAGGCAGTTCAGTTTGGAACTCTGTATAAGATGAAAGGAAGTACTATTAGTGATGGGTGTAATAGTTCCATTGTTCATGATATTGGAGTTGAATAAGAAATAACTCCTACAGTCTCTAGATAAACGGTTATTATGTGGCATCAAAGACTGAGGCATATCGGAGAGAAGAGTCTTTGACTACTACACCATAAAGGTATGGTTGAAGGTATGTCTAAATTCTCTCTAGATTTTGATTTTTGTGAGCATTGTGTATATGGGAAGAAGAATATGGAAAGATTCCCCTTTGTTTCAATGAGGGAAGAAGGAATTTTACAGCTAGTTCATAGTGATGTGTTTGGACCTGTGTTGGTTTCATCATTGGGAAAATATGTGTACTATGTATCATTTATAGATGACTTCTCGAGGAATTCTTGGATATATTTCCTTAGGAATAAATATGAAGTATTTGACAGGTTTAAAGAGTTTAAGGCTCTAGTTGAGAATCAAACAGAGAAAATAATTAAGGTGTTGAGGATAGATAATGGAAGATAGTTCTGTGGGAATGAATTTAAAGAATTCTGTAAGAAGTGTGGTATAGGAATGTAGAAGACTATTCCATATACACCTCAACAAAATGGAGTTACAGAAAGGATGAGAATGAATTGATGGAAAAATCAAGGTGCATGCTCAGTGGTGTCGGGTTAGGAAAATAATTATGGGCAGAGGCAATGGGTATTGCATGTTACCTAGTTAAAAAATCACCCTCATCACCAATGGATGACAAGAATCCACAAGAGGTATGGACTGGTAAGAAACCTTCTCTCATACATCTCAAGGTATTTGGCTGTGAGGCCTATGGTCATGTTCCAAAGGAAAACAAGAGTAAGCTATCTAACAAGGCTGAAAAGTGTATATTTATTGGGTAGATATATGGTCTCAAAGGTTATAAGCTTTGGAGCCTAGAAACTAATAAGGCTGTGTATAACAGAGATGTGGTATTTAGAGAAATGAAGGATGTTGTTAAACAAGAATTCCTACCAATTAAGGAAGAACCAGAGAAAATAGAGTTTTATTTAAAGGATGATGAATCAGACTCTATAGAAGAACATGAATCAGAAGAAAAAGATCCTCGTACTCCAATATTAAGGAGATCGGTTCGAGAAATAAGGCTACAGGGAAGGTATAATCCATATTATTTCCATTGAAAATTTTCTTTCTCTATTACTGATGATGATCCTATGACTTCCAGGGAGGCAGTGGATTTAGAGGATGGAAAGCTATGGAAAAAGTCCATGACTGAAGAAATGGAAGGAATGGGGATTGGGATCTAGTGGAGTTTTCGACTGGAAGAAATCCCATTGGCACCATATGGGTGTTTAAAAAGAAGCTAAATGCATAAGGCAAAGTGGAGAAATACAAAACTCAGTTAGTAGCAAAGCGTTATTCTCAGGTTGGGGGAATTGATTTTGGTGAGATTTTTTCTCATGTTGCCAAGTTAACTTCTATAATAGTTTTTTTATTTGTTGTTGCTACATTTGATTTTGAAGTAGAACAGATGGATGTGAATACAACATTCCTACATGGGGATCTATAAGAAGAAATATATATGAAGAAACCATAAAACTTTGTTGTGAAGGGAAAGAAGGAGTTGGTATGCAAGATGAAAA
>SNQJ01S0036659.1:74530-85936 GCA_010110895.2 Picea sitchensis
TTTGAGGTTCTAGATAGAGTGGGACATGTAGCCTATCGGCTAGCACTTCCTCCCACAGTAAAAGCACATAATGTTTTCCATGTTTCATTATTGAAGAAATATGTACATGATGCTAATTATATAATTGACTGGTCTGTGATCCGGGTGGAACTGGAAGGAGAATTTCTACCAGAACCCCAATGCATATTGGACTAAAAGAAAACCTCGCTCCGGAACCGAACCATTGTACAGGTAAAGGTGCAGTGGAGACATTTTGGCCAAGATGAGGCTACATGGGAAATGGAGGATGCCATGAGACAGGCATATCCGATTTTGTTTACTTCTGTACATGCAATTCATGTTAAAAGATAAGAACATCGAGGACGATGTTCCTTTAAGGGGGAGGGAATTGTAACACCCTGTTTCCCCCAGTTTGTAAAAATAACTGGACTGACCTAGAACTGTGACAAACTCAGAAATGTGAATATGTGATGTGAATGGACCTTGTGGAAAAGGTCGATGAATGTGAATAACATTATGAATTTATATTGCAAGACTATTGAGAGGGGATGTGCTGAAAAAGAGACCACGATGGCTGCAGAAAGGCGGTGGAAGCCACCTGGAAAGGTGGCATTAACTTCCACCAAGAATCAATACCGTATTTGGACTCCACTGGCCCAGAGAACCAAAAGCGGCTCGTTGACCCCGAATTAAATGTCTCGCAGGCTGGTAGGAAAATGGCTCCTCAGGAGTTAATGAGGGATGGGGAGGTGAACTGCCATCCGTAGAGCTGTCAGGACTGATCAACGCGAGGGAAATCACGCCACACGCAACCTCGCAAGAGGATAAGGCATGGGGGAGAAGCGATTGGGGGGGATGACGCGAGGGGAAGAAAAGAACTCTGGCGATATGCAGAGTGGGTGATAACAGAGAGGAAGGAGAGTAACCTTCGCTCCTAGTCATTGGCAAACAGAGACGCGGTCTCACAACATCGTGGTCTCAGCTCGGGGGTGGCTAGTGGTAAATCTGTTGGGATTTGCTAAGCCTACGGTTGGGTGGAAACGAGCACCCCTCTCAGCAGTTGCATAACCCCTGGTGTTACTTTTTGATAAGTGTTTTGCATTTGACATCTTGAAATATATGTATGCTGACATTTATGATCATAAGCTGTGAAATTGTGAATGAATTCATTATAAGAATGTTTGTATGGTGTCTTGATCAGTACTGGTAGTTGTATGTTCATATGGAAAGACTACGTGTGGCTTATGCTCTCTTAAATTGTTATTTATATGCAAACTGATCTAATTCAGATTTCATGCCTAGTTCTCGGGAGAGACATACCCTTATCTGCCTTAGATAATACCCTGGGTAAACCTCCCCATAGAGATACCCTCCTTGAAAACATCATCAAGAACCTGGAAGGAGGACGTGAAGGCGCAAGGCCTTAAGAAATCCCTGATAAGTATCGAATCAACGGACGAGATCCCGTCGGAAGATCTGTGGTCACTCATAATCGTCAGATAAGAAGAAGAAGTTGGAAAGATAAGTTCCTTAACCTTGATAGGTGTTGATCAACGGAGGAGATCCCGTCGGGAAATCTGTGGTTACTCATGACCGTTAGATTTGGTAGGAGAAAGTAGGATGTTAAATGCCTTACCACCTTGTCTTTCTGTACCTTCGTGGATAGCGACGAAATCGGGATCGTAGATTCCCGAGATCCATGAGAATATTTGGGCCGTTGATTTTTCCCGTCCAGGAAGTCGTGGAAGAATGCACAAGTTAGGAACTGGTCTGAGCCATCAGATCTCGGCTGGAAAACCCAACAGTCGTTGGATCTGTCAAAAGATACCGAGAGTTAAACCCCCAGTGAATAAGGGCGAAAGCCCCGAAATAGATTTGGGTCGTCTGATTAAAGGAGGCCACGTGTCGTGAGATCTCCCATTTCGGGAACTCGGGAGTCGCGAACTCGGGAGTGCTGGTAACGAGAGATCGGGATGTTCCATGATGGAAACCCCGAAGTAGTTGTAGACCGACCGATCTCGGGAGGCTACGTGTCAAGAGATTACCCGTTTCAGGAAATCGGGGATCGGGGATTTGGGAGTTTCGTTGACAAGAGGTCGGGCTCTCGCCTTGACAAATCCCGACGGAAGAGAGAGTGTGGTCATGTGGGAAGAGGTCATATTGACCAAGGCATAACCCAAGGGGCTAATCATCGATTTAGGCTTGTTTGGCACTTCGGCATTTCGGCACTCAGGATACCGAAGGGCATGTTCCCGCGTGCTCTCAAACCCCAAAATCCAAACTTATAAATATTGGGATGATTAGCATATGCTTAAGTCCCGATGAACGGACGAGATTCTTTCGGAAGATCTCAGGGTCTATAACGACCGTCAGATGTGAGGAAGAGATGTCAACTTTAAGTTGGGGCGCGAATGCACCTTAGGGTAAGTGGCGAGCAGATCTGAACGACCAAAGTCCACCCACCCAGATCTACGGTTGAGGCTTCATTCTGAAGCCCCCTTGTTGTTCTGCCTTTAGCGGTGGGGAGGGGGGGTTCCGGAATTGAACGCGCAACTCTGGAGCGGTCAGGATCTACTCGCCTTGATCAACGACATTCAGGCGAATTCTGGACCCCCCCTTGCCATTCTTCCTTTAATGGGGGGGGGGGATCTGGAATGGTGTGGCGTGTGAAGTGGGGCCCATCTCTTGTCACATCGCCCATCGTGTCATGTTTCCCCTCTCACCACCTGTACTCCACTCAATCGCGCGACAGGGTCGTTCCTAATGGCCATCTGCTCACCCTGTAGGGATTTGTCCCTATTGGCCTATTGCTAGCCCTGCCGGGGTTCGGCGGTTGCAGAGTTGAACGATCCAACATCACTGTAGCGCCGAGGCGTGAAATACAAAGAGGCACCACGATTATTTGACCTGTGATCATGACCCGCGATCACATAGGAACAAAGAGAGAGAAAGAGCTAGCTTGCGCTAGGCCTCCGTAGGTAATTCGGGGACTGTGATTCTGCAGAAATCAACGAAAAATTGATTATGGTAGTGGAAATGTGACATTAAAGGACCTATATGATAAGAGGAGTAAGTAGACTTCCTCTGAATTAAAAAACAAAATAATAGATATTACTATATACGTGTGAATCAACTGAATCAACTGTGAATTAAATCATATCATTTCTTAATTTCGAATTTACTAGAAGCATATTTACTAGCACAACCTTAAATTCAGGTTGCAAGGTAATAGTGAGGAAGTTAGTGGTTGAAATCACAACCATTGATTTATTGGGATGAATAAAAATATTTCATCAATATTTTATCTTTTTTATACAAAATTGATTAAGCACTAAAAACCTATTAAATATACCCATTATCAATAAATGTACACAACACTTTACACAACAAAATATTCTATTCCATTTACTTAATACCAAGCAATGCCTTCTATCTAGTTAAAAAAATTCAATACTCATCCGAGGACCACGCTGTTCATTTTAGTTAATATACAACTCCACTGTTAGATAATAAGCAAAATATCAAAATCTATATTCGATATGACATTAAATGTTTAAGAACGAGATGAGGCGCACATATTCTCCCTAGCAAACCGCAGACTGATTACATGGAAATTGAGAGATCAGGCGAGGAGGGATTGTTTTGGTCTGCGAGGCAATAGTGGTGGTGTTGGTCTTGGTTGCAAGGCGCTCGCAGGACGGACACATTGTGAGTGTGGCAGCAGCCAAAGGCGACTGCGCGTATAAATCCTCCTTCCCTGTACCTCGCACAATTTTCATGGCTCTCAGCGTTTGCACTTCTCTTACCAGTCTTCTGTTCTCCTCCCTCAGGCTCTCGCAACAGCGTTTCAGATTATCGCACTCGACTTCCTTCCGTTTCAACTTTGTTCTGCACACAGTAAATAGATTAGTTGCCCACAGGGAAGTCAGTAATAATGGACTTTGTAGTTCTATCAATTAGAATAAAATATCCCAAATTTTCATTCTTGCCTTGCTCTCCGGTTCTGGAACCACACTTCCACTTGACGCGGCTGCAGATTTAACTTACATGCCAGCGCGGACTTGTGCTTCTGCAAGTTTCGACGATAAACTAATTACGCCATTATTGTAACAGTAAACTATGGCGAAATAATTAGCAGACGCGGTGAAGGAATAAATCAGAAAATTGAGAACTGAGAGAATGAATTAGTACTGGGCTGAGAGCAGAGTGCTCTCTGAAGCTCTCTTCCAAGAGGCTCGATTGATCCTTGGACAAACGGAGTTTTTTCCTCGGCGTCCCCGGAATTATCATGTCGTCCGATTCGTCTCTCGGAGCTCTGCAACTCACAGCATCCATGTCCAATATCTCTCTCTTCACAAAAGCACATCTTGCTGAGATTAAACTCCCAGAAGAAGCGTTGAATTCCCGTTTTTCTCCCTGAGTACTTACCATATCCTGGGCTGTATAGAACAAATAACAACACATCTTATTTAAACGACGAATTATTTTCATCTGTTTAAAATTAAATTAAGCACCGGGTTTACATAGCCTGCTATAGCTCGGGCTCTGTAAATTAAGCACTGGGTTTACATAGCCTGCTATAGCTCTGGCTCTGTTATCAAGGGAGTGGACAAACACCATTTTTTTGGAATTTTTTTCGAAGAAATAAAGTTTTGTAACATTTATTAATTAAATTATTAAAAATTAAGTTATATGGGTAAAGTTTTGTTAAATGATATTATAATTTTAATGAAATTTTTTAAAAAATATTAAAAATTATGTATTTAGTTTTTAAAATTTAAACTATTGAATTATTTAGATTTTTTTGTTTGCTAGTTTTTCTATCACTTGTTGGATTAGTCTGTGGTTGAGAAATAGGGATTTAGAAACAAGCCGTCAAAAATTACATCATCTTCATGAGCCACATCAACCCTTAACATGGCTGAACATTTTGTCTCAACAGATTTTGAATCTATGACTTAACATCAAAAAATACCTTAACAACACACTCAATCACAGAAACTATCTTAAATTTTACTAAAAAATATTTTTTTTTAAATAGATGAAATTTGATAGATAAATTAACTGCCACAACCCAAATTTGCCTRTCAAATAAGGTAAAAAATTCTGAGAAACAGTCAATATTCTTCCTAACGTATCAAAACGGATATCAAATTTGACGGGTTGAATAGATTTGAAATTCTAACCCTAATTTATCATTTTCCATCACAACTTTTATAAATAAATTTTCAATTTTAATCAAATAAATTATAACTTTTAACAAAATTTGTAAATGATTTCCAAAACMATTTCAACCTAAAAATAGCATCAATCTAGTAATAAATTTATCTATTTATCAACTTACTAAATACTATAAAGATTCATAGTAATATTAACAGTTCTGTCGCCAAAATCGGGAAAAAATATAAACATTCTAACATAATTTCATTTTAAACTAATTCATGTTAAAAGATTATTACCACTGTGCTCAGCTGCTCCAGCCAGAGTGCGGCGGGAAAACCAGCGGGCCTGCGTATCTGGATTAATAAACGAAACAGTTTCATCCTCATATCGCAGTTTCAGACTCAGCTCAGTATTATCCTCTTCCATCCTTTTCTCTTTCTTGGGGCGATGACTGGAATTGCATAGTCTGCTCACTCCTTCTCCCGACTTATGTCCGGGAGCTACTGGCGTCCTGCCCAAAGTATGAAGCTTCAACAAGCGTGGAAAACAACAAGAAAGTTACAGTTTCTGAAATCATTCTGGGCAATTATTATACTCATTTCATAAGAGTCCCCATGATTCCAACAATTAGAGGCATCTGGGTTTTTCGTCTGGGGATAATGGCGTAATCTATTGCAATAATGGTCCACAAATATTCGGTCGGTGATACGTGACGACACTTGGATATGATCGATTCCTTCGCAGCAATCAATATTATCATTCTAGCACTGTTAGTCTAATTATTGTACTATTCTTTTGTCGATTGCAATTGCATGTTCTTGACTGCAATTTCAAGTTAGGTATTGCAGTTGGATTCAATGGATTGCGATCGATTGCGATGGCTGGCGTGCAGGGGCCGCTACCCAATACATTCGACACTCATAATCAGCCCCGTCGGTTGGTTGAATGATTCTACAAAGTTATCATGACCTTCCTCTTTACTCATTGGATGACATAGCGTAACCATGAAGTAGTCTAGTCACTTCCGCATCTAATTATTCATATCCATATTGCCTTTTTCTTACAGGGCTTGTGGCGGAACAATTTTGCGTGGCTATAAGCCCCCAAAACGTGCCAGAACGAAAGCCAATTGTTGCAAGTTGCAATTTTATCCTGTTGCCTTCAAACAACTGGAAATCTTGCTACAGGGTTTTCAAATTCAGGGAGACATGTCATAAGTTGGAGGAAAATGAATTGGAGACATGTCCAATTGGGTACAATTGGATGCATGAAAATGATTGCAGACTGACAATGAAATTGAGTAGAAAAATCATCACAACAGCATTTTCCCAATTAGATGCATGATAATGAATGAGGACTGAAAATGAATTGAGTACAAATATCATCACAGCAGCATTCTCCTTCACGACACTAAAATCATCATACTGTTTATTTACTTAATTGGTTGGGCAACATCCTTCTCCGTCAGTCCAATATAATATCCCGATTCCTATTCCTAAATCTTCATCGGTTTCATACCTTTTAACCTTCCTTGACTTTTAGGTATTCGATGAAACGCTGTAACTCTATAGCTACAGTTTCTTCCCCATTATTACTTACTCCGCTCTGTGGAGCAATGCAACGTGTTGGTTTTTTCAAGTTACCATGATATTGGAGTGCTCTGATGAGAAAATTGACCATTTTTTCCTGAACGTCATATGGTTCACTGCACATAGTTATCGTATGATATATATGCTTAATAAAGAAGTGGATTCAATATTAGCCACGATATCGTTTTTCGGTGAAATGATGCTGCTTCTCTTCGCTACAGTAAGTAATGGTACATTTCTTGTATCAGAAGGTAAGGAAAGAGTGCGAAAATAATTGGTGAAATTGAAAAGTCAAAATTTTAGCTTTTGGAAAAAGGAATAAGAAGAAAAGATATTTATTCAAAGTTTCACATTTTATATATAAAAATTAAATTTTAATGAAAAATGATTGTGTTTAGAGGGGTATTTTACAGTTCAGTATTAGATCAATGTGTGATCTTTTGTCTAAATTCAACTAGGAGATGAAAAGTGTTACTCTATAATAATAATAATAAATTAAGTAAATGAAAATTGTATATGCAGGTTCTAACATTTTGCACTTTAAAACAGGTTGAGGAAGGATTTGCACTTAAAAAGATTTGATCCCTCTCAGTGTTTTTTAAAACCAGAATTAAGATAGATCTATACTGGTAGTTATTTCTTTCCATCACCTAAACTAAACTAACAAATAATATTATACTGTTGTAGTTGGCAAATAGTAATATTAGGGTTAAGGGTCAATATTAGACTGTCGTCTTTGGCAAATAATAATATGTTATTGTATAAGAGAAAAGACTCATTGTATTTAGAAATTTAGAGGGACATTCTACAACCCAGTGTTAGGTAGATGTGTGATTTCTTGTCTAAATTCAATTTGGAGATGACACTTGTCACTCTTAAATAATGATAAAAAAAATTAAGTAAATGAAAATTTTATATGTGAGCTCTAAGTGTTTGCACTTTAAAATAAGTTAAAAAGAAAGAGTTTGCATTCAAAAGATTTAATCCCTCTCAATACTTTATAAAACCAAAATTAAAATAAATCTATACTAATATTTATTTCATATAAAACAAAAATGAACACATTTATATCTATTGAAAAATATGTTACTGATCTAAATTACAGTACATTCAGAGACATTGTCAAGGAGCAAGAGAAGTGATTTCAATGAATTCACCCTCACATAGTATTACGTTTCTTTACTTTACTTGTAGTTGCTCGCATTTCAACTCACAACTATCAATACAAACAAATTTGGTTGAACCTAATCCGAAATTATGACGAGAAAATAATTGATAATCTCTGTATTATCGAAAGATAAATATCATTTTCATCGTATAGAATTCCAAACTATAAGTGACTCATACTTCCTTTCCATCTTATTGAGAAAGAAGGAAAGAAATGCAGTGTCAAAATGTATGTAATGACATTTTTTTATTGCAATGGAAAACGCCGTTCATGAAATCCAGGTTTCCCGCTCCCCTTCTTTATTATTGGTATCCTGAGTGTTGGTATTAGTAGAATTGAAGTAAGATTTTGGGTATTTTAGAGATTCCAATCATACCATATTTAAATGAAAAATAAATAAATAAACCAGTAGGTTGAGATAAATAAACCAGCAGTGAGGAAGAAGACTAAGAGAGTAACATATTTAAATAATGGATTTAAAATTTAGTGTAAATGGTTGTTTTGAGAATGGGAGGGTTGATTGGACATCCTATATGGAAATATATAAAATGAAATTTATAAAAAGTTGAGTTAAATCATTAAGGTGAAACTTGGATTCCTTCATTATTTTAAATATTATTATTTGTATTTTTATATTAAAATTTATATGTGCTGAGCTTTTTTTAAAATTAATTAATAAAATATTTTAAATATTATTAATTTTATTTTCATATTAAAATTTATATTGGCGGAGTTTTCTCTAAAATTAATTTATAAAATATTTTACTAGCAACAAGTACAATTGTTTTTGTTGTTTTCTCAATTGTTTTTGTTGTTTTTTCCATATGGATCTTGAGGGATATCCACCCTACATATTGTAAGTAATTAATATTTATCCATAATAATAATAATAATATAAAAATTATTATTAGTTGTATATTATATAATTTAAATATTTCAATATAGTTTTTATAAATTAATTTGTTGTTTTTTCCATATGGATCTTGAGGGATATCCACCCTACATATTGTAAGTAATTAATATTTATCCATAATAATAATAATAATATAAAAATTATTATTAGTTGTATATTATATAATTTAAATATTTCAATATAGTTTTTATAAATTAATTTGTTGTTTTTTCCATATGGATCTTGAGGGATATCCACCCTACATATTGTAAGTAATTAATATTTATCCATAATAATAATAATAATATAAAAATTATTATTAGTTGTATATTATATAATTTAAATATTTCAATATAGTTTTTATAAATTAAGATTAGAATATGGTGTAATGGAATTTGTAATTAGTAAGTAAAATAATAAATGGTCATGTAATAAACATAATAAAATATCATTTTATATATTCATTGAAGTTGTTTTTAATTTCTAACAGAAAGATAGGAAAATATTAATTTTCAACAACATATTGTGTTTATTTCTTTTTAAAATAATTAAAAATGTACTTCAAGTTAGAATAACCCAAATTTACATATTCATATGAAATATAAAAAAATTCAAAAAATAGCATGAAGAGAATATTTGATGTACTCTGGAAATTGCAAAACGTTTCAACATATAATACATTAATAGGTCCTTCATGGTCCAAAATTACATTCATAAATCTAAATTTTATCTTCATAAATATTAATGAATCCTTCAAATATCAATGAATCCTTCAAGTGATAAAATTACATTCATGAATTTTCTCCACATTTTGATGATATCCATTCAAGTAGATGAACTACAATGTATACATCATATTCTTTTATTTTGATCTTCTTGTAATGTTTTTATTTTTCATTTTCATCCATGCCCAAACTATAATATCAATTACAATAGATTCATATCCTATGTCATTTTGATCTTCTTGTAATGTTTTTATTTTTCATTTTCATCCATGCCCAAACTATAATACCAATTACAATAGATTCATATCCTATGTCATTTGTATTTGCTACATATATTATTCTAAAAAAAATTCAATGTATTTCCTAAACTAGGGTTCCACCTATCAACTTTAATATGAAGAGCTTGACTATCAACATCATGAAAGATACTTGAGGTAGCCCTAGCCATCCAAATAAGCTCCCATTTATCCTCTGTCCATCATCTAATAGGAAACATGTTTTCATTCTCAACATCTTTGATAGAATTGAATGGGGGATTGGCCTATTAGAATTGTTTCCAACATATATTAATTCGCTTGTCATATTATTAAAATAATTGTCTACAAGACTTTTACTTTGAGTGAGTTATGGTAATCATTGGGACATGTCTTATCTTGGGACAAAATTCCTCAAAACATGTATCAATTGCATCCACTATTGCATCATTATTGTAAATTTCATCTACATATTAAGAATGCTTTCACAATTCTCTACCATTTTATTCCTTAATTCAGTTCTCCAATTAAACCTTATTCTTTTTTGGATGTAAGAAAAATGGCTCCCATGTGGCCAATTTAGGTTGACCTTCAACATCTCTAAGCCACAAGTTAACTATTTATAACCATTTAATATATCTTATTGATTCCTTGTACATAAAAAAAATGGAACACTTTCTAATATGAAGTGTTGGGTGTAATTAGGTATTAATATTTCTTGTTTTCCTTCATGGATGTATCCTTTAAGGAAACTTTTGAAATCATACTACTTTTTAATAAGTTTAGGCGAAGGAACTCATTTTTCTTCCATCGTACACTATGTATCCATTATCTCTGCTAAAGAATATGTATACTTAATTATCAAATTGGAATACATCCTCTTATAGGTTCCATCTATGTATATCCATGGGTGTGTTCCATAGGTAAGAACCCAACCTTTGTAGTGATGGAGACATCAAGTGTAGTTACAAGTCATAAAAAGATAAAATGGTATGGATTCTTATTATCACTTGCTACATTATGTCACTGTAACAATAAATGTGGAAGGAAGTGGTTTAAAATGAACATCCTAACATTTTGGTGTTCCATGAGATAGAACATTATTTTTGTAAACTCTACATTTTGAGTAAATTGATTTTTCAAGTAACACATTGATGTTCCATGAGATAGAACATTATCTTTGTAAACTCTACATTTTCAGTAAATTGATTTGTCAAGTAACACATTTGGGAGTGTATTTATTGAACTTCCACTCTATTAAAGGAGATCATCATACATATCAAGGTGTGGGTTTTCATGGTCACTTAAGGGTGGACCTACAAGCTAATAATGGTATCTCATGACATGTTAGTGGAAATGCAAACATGGAAAAACAACAATTTGTTAACTTGGACGAATGATTCCATGTACTTTCACAATGAACTTGAATATGGTGTAAAAACATGAAATGTAAAAAATTGAACTATCTTTCTGAATATATAATTTTTATCTATATAATTTTTACATTACTAAGTGAAATTTGAGTTTTTCTAATAGTGGCATGTTATTTTTCATGCAAAATATAATGCATATGTTTCAAGTCATGTAGGAGTTGAGTACCTAAATGATGGAATTT
>SNQJ01S0036660.1:4517-22235 GCA_010110895.2 Picea sitchensis
GCATGTTCACAGACGACATAAAATCTACATAAACGTATAAGGTTATAAAATATTAAAGGAGACAAAAGAAAAAAAATATTTAACTAACCTTCAAAGTCTAAAATTCTCTTGCACGCCTTGAACAATGATCACAAAACTAAGCTCTGTAGATCAAAGATCTGTTCGATGTCTTAATCAACAAGAAAACCTTGACATAAAAATGAATATTAGCAGAGCTATAACACATAAAATATGTCGCAACTATAACAAATTAGTCGAAATTCGGTTCGAATTAACTAATTTATAGATTCGTCATCATCGGAATTTTGACAACTATAACCATAAATTAAGGTTGACCATTTTGAATTCAATGACCTTTATGTTGACCTACAAACAACTATATTAAAGTGTTGAAACTTTTCGTCATACTTCCGATGACCTTAGAAGACGTCGAAATTGCGACGTTATTGGGACTAATTTAAAAAAAGATAGTAAAATTTCGTTCTTTTAAATTTTTTTCGACAAAAAAATTGATTTTATCACAATCGTCGTAATAGTTTGTCGATTTTTTAGCCTATATGTATTAGTGATAGTGTGGTACCATAACCTGTTAAAATAATAGGTGTGCTCGTTTCACCATACACAATATCACTATATGGTCACCCAACCATAGGCACAAAGGCCACCCTCAAGCACCTTAACCTTGATATACAGAATAATTATGGAAGAAATAAATAGAACCAATATCCAACTAAGGTAGTGTACCTCTCTCCAAATATAGTGTACCAAGAAGAGAGTACAAACCATAACCAAAGACCAAGTCACTATTGCAGTAGTTGCATCTCTCCTCTAGTCATGCGCACCACTTGTCCTTATGCAGTCATGAGATTTAGTGAGTCGAAATGAGCTATAGCGCCCTCTATTTATAGTCCTCCAAGTCACTTAACTGGGCCAACTTCTTCTATTGGAGGCTAAGAACTTAGTATAAATTATTCTCTTGAGACGACTTGTTTTCTAGGGTTATTAACCAACTATTTAGGGTTTCTCTTTCTTCCTCGAATATTCTAGTCTCGTCAAAGGTTACACGTAGAGTTTAATAACTCACGTAGCTACCGTAACATCAAGACTTACTAACCATCTACTCATGTGCACATTTTCCATTAGTTAACAATTAATTATCATGCGACATACCTTACTTGACATACATTCACTTACCAGTTACTTCAATGCACAACATTATAACATCATATATGAATAAAACATTCCACATACTTAATAATTTATCGTCATTGCACAGTAAAACTAAACATCATAACATGAAAAACAATACATCACGACACAAGGGTTTTAACATGGTTCACCCAACTTGGGATACATCCACAAAAGTTGGCTTCTTATATTAGTCATTGATAATCTTCTTACAGCTGCGCACTGCACTACAAAAGATGCAAAAATAATGTTACCCAAACTTGCCTAATCGTTTTGTTGCAATGCAAGCCTACCTCTGAAAACCTCATTCATAAATCACTTAGCCAAAAAATCAACTCGTGCACAATGCACCTTAACCTCTCATCCCTCGAACCCCTTATCTACCTCGACCCTTTACATATTTATACATTAAAATAGGGCTAAGCCCATTACAATGTTGACAAAATGTCCCCAAAATCCTAACTACTTTCTGCCTTTTACACACCGCTTTGTTGTGCTTCCTCCTCTCACGTGTTTTGACTCCTTAAAGTTTGCTCCCGTCGCGCGCTCTGGTCTATCTTCTAACTATCTTTTATACTTTGACTTATTTTGGCATAGATCCAAAAACTTATCCAAAACACCTATCCAACACTCACCAAAGTTTCCCTGACCTTGGTATCTCACCAAAGGTTCTTGATTATCTTCTCCTTTACCCTAGCCTCACTTTTATAAGATTGAGTTATACCTTAACCCTAATCTCCAAATTGATTGATGGTTGAGATTACTTCTCACCTAACTTGAGATCAACGATTAATATTTAATTCAATAATGCTAATTAAGTAATTTCCTTAAATAAAAATTAAATTACTAATAAAAAGAACTTTACTTTAATAATTAATTTAATTAAAGTAAATTACCAAAATAGAAGGATTTGGACAATTTCCACATGCTAGATACCAAGCCCATGTAGAAGTACATTTCTGATGCTACATGCATCAACGGGGATCTCGTGGACCATAAAAGAAAGTAGAACATGGCTAGATATGAAAGAAGAAAAGAAGCAGACGATCAAATATCGATTGTGGGTTCTCAAAAAAATAAAATACACAACTGAGTGATTTCTGAACGAGAAGTATGATTAATAGGAGAATATGAAAAGTGACTATATTACTTACTGTGATGGATTCTCCCTCTCATTATATACTTGTTGATTTTCCTTTTTTATTCTCCTTTACTATAACTCTGTGACTAGTTGCAACTACCTCTTCTTGATCTGGTTTCGTTATTTTAGTTAAGGCCATTTTAACCAATTCTCAATATAATCTCTCATTGGTGAAATAGTTAATTCTTTCCTTACTTTTATGTCAAATAATGAATTTTCCAGATATCTAAATTCAATTGAAAGTTGGTGTAGTGTATCTGCAATATATTTATTATTGTTTACATAAATAACCAACCAACTTTCCACTTCTAATTCTGAATACTCGATCGAGCTATTAAATATCTCAGTTCATGCAGTCTTCAATAATTCCAACTTTTCTTTGAATTTCTCCTTTGACATAAGTATGGAATTAAATAATAGACGTGGGTCCTCCACATCTCCTGTTGTTCCAACGAAATCTAATTCAATCAATTTTAAATACAATTCCCCTTTTTTAACACTTATGGTATCACAATCAACTAGCATTTCTTTTAGACTCTTTATTCTTTCTATCCAACATGCTTTGAGTTGGTTTATTGAGATCGGGGAAGGAAAGTCCTCCTCTTTTCTCCTTCGCTCACTAACACTTGAAACTTTAGAAACTAAAGTGAAAATGGCCCCTTAATAGACTCCTTGTCATTCTCAAGATCATCCCGAAGGTGTTGTCCGAAATTCGTCATTCTAGATCCTAAGGAAACAAAATTGTTTGCCAACTCCCATGTCTCGAGAATAAGAGACAATATTTTCTTGATGTTTTCTCCAACATACCTTCTAATGGAAGTGATCATATTTGATGTTCCTCTTATTCTGGAGCTATATTATGGTGTTCCATCAAAACTCTTCCAAGGATGCATTGTAGAAATTGGGTTGGCAAATATAAGTGGGGGCATTGAAGCGCTCACTAATTCCTTAATTATATCCTTTAGGGTGTCATTTTCATTATCCATTTCTCCAAATGAAATGTTTAGGGCTTCAACCATAGCTTCATGAATCTGTACAATTTTAGATAGTGGAAATTCATTGATCTTGAGTTCTGAGCTCAATTTTCTTGAACATTTTTATTTTTTGCATGAATTTTTTCAATGACCAATTTCTTTGAACTTTTGTCGAACAAGGCACTATGTAAATTCAGGGAGTCCTCTTCAAATGGAATTGGAACCTGTGTGGCCAATTCTACCATGATTTCTCTACTCTCCTGAATCCTCTATTCTTCATCAAGAAATTCAATCTCCTCAATATTCACATCCAGGTCCATATCTTGAAGAACAATTTCTTCTTCTGGTGCACCCTGACTTCCTCCTTTATTTTTTTGTATTTTCCTTTTGATGGTCACTAAGAGTTTATGGGGTCTTTCCAAACTTCCCTTAGGAGGGTTCTGATCACCTCCATCATTGGAATTGTTTATTGAATATTTCCTTTGTTCTTGAGATACAAACTGAGATTTTTGTTTTAGTAGGCCACTTTTATGAGAAGTGTTAGGAGACTGTGTACTCCTCTCATTCTCAATTTTTCCCTATTGTATATGTTGATCAATGGTGCTAACAATAGTTTCAATATCTTGTTGTTTCTTCTCGATAGAAAATTCTTGAGGGCTCTAACTATCGCCTTCTTCTTCTCTGAATAGGAATGTACTAGAAAATGAGACATTATGGCCTACATATGTCATGTGTTTCAAAAACAGTTGGTTAGGGTCAAACTATTTGATTTCATCTACTTTATTTAAATTAAACTGATCAAATTGGACTAAAAAATCGTCAATATTTGTAGTGTTTTTCAATGTTATTTCTCCAATTTTCCATGGCAGAGGAATACATTGCCTTTTCCTCTTTTCATGAAAGAAATGGGCCCAAAATATATACTACTTGCATACTTCAACAACAAATATATTATCTGACATATAATACAGGAGATATGAGGCTCTTTCATGGGAATGATAAATCTTGACAATATTGAAATGCTCCAATTCTTCAAATCTTCCTCTTATTCAAAAAGGACATTGCTTCGAAAGATGGTCTTGATGTGTTTGATCCAAGAATAACTTTCTTGAAAGAAGAAATGAATGCATTGTGTACTTCATAAAAATGATACATAGCCTTTTGCTTCCATAAAGCAGGATACCACATCTGAATAGGGTCGATTTTACAATTGACTTGTTTGGATAAATGCAAACCATTGAAAACATGACAATATGTTATGGAAAAAATCAAGTATGTATCCATGTGGAATCTTTTGTTCTTTCTGAAATTTGCTAACTGAAAAGATAGTTCACTAGAGATAATCTTCACCTAATCAAATATTTATTTCTCAAGGATAGAATAATATAAGATATATAGAGCCAATCAGGGAATAATAGCCATAAATTCTTGTCTAGCTACTATGGAGAATAGACATGCCATTTCTTGATAGGTATTTTTCAACGAACTAACCTTGATGCTTGATAGGTCTTCTATAATCATTGTTGGGTCTTCAAGGTATTCTCGCGGGAGCTCCAATCCACTATTTCTTACCTTCAGAAAATACTTAGCTTCATCCCCTTTGAAACTCATTGTCATCTTTGAGAGTCTGTGCATTCTCTTGAATACCGAAGTTTCTAAAGAAATATGGGACTCTCCTTTTAGTTGAGTTATTCTTTTATTCTTATAGAATTTGTCGATCCACTAGTAAACTCTCTGGTATTGTAGACCTCTGGAACATAGCCTTCTAGAGAAATTCTTGACGTCCAAATATGGTTTGAACTCCTCTAAGGAGGTGACAATGAGGAATAATTCTTGTATGTTCTAGAGCATTGAAACCTTTGACCTTCTCGTCAAAATTAGTTTATGGTATCTCCGCAGAATTGTTCCTTTCTCCTAGTTGTCATGCTTGATCAAGTTGGGGGGATTAATGTACAATTATTTTCAAAATTTTATTATCAAAGTAGACATTTTTTTCATAATATACTTCAGGGATCTTGTTTCAAAGGATCGTTAATACAAATTAAATTTTTAATTGATGAAGAAATGTCTCAAGAAGATCACCATTAATAACAACCTTTTCACACTTAACCCATTTGTTATTTCTGTGAGATTTGTATTAAATGTGCATTGAGGAGAGTGAAAATATAGTACATTAATTATTGTGGGGTGGTGGAGAATCAGGAGTATGTGAAGAAATAATGAAATCATCGTGAACCCGCAAGCCTACGATGAAATTTTGAGAAATTGACTAAATATAAAAATGGATCAAAACAACAAGATCGGGGATATGTATTGAAGAATCATGAAATTATCGTGGTCCATGGTGAAGGTTAAGAATCACACTAAGTGTTGATATTTCACAAAGTTAAGGAGGAATGGTGGGTCGGTGGTTATGAAGTGATAAAAGGGAATGAAGTATCACGGTGTCATGGGTTCATGGGGTTAAAGGGTATGGTGGAGAAGATCATAAAATTTCTTGGAGTGCAATGGTTATGATAAATTAAATAAGTATGAGAAATCAGTTATATGGAGGGGTTTTGATCATGGACAAGTGAATCAAGAAAATGCCTTAGACCCACGGTGAGACATTTTGAAAAGTCTAAGTATGGGTGAAAATGAAGGTAGCTGAATGTAAGGGTTTATTTTGGAGGACGAAAATTTTTGAACAAGAGAATAGATGCATCATGAACCTATGACAAACTGAAAAAAAATTCTAAGCATGGGAAAGGAATTTACAAGAGAGTTCATGGAAGACTTAGTATATTTGAGGATAAAAAATTGGTTCCAACTATGGGAAATTAACCCCTTGTGAGTTAATGAGAATCCAAAATTTCGATCATTGGGAAATGGAGTCAATGTAAGAAAAGGAAAAAAAAAAAGAAAATAAATACTTGAAAATTATGTACAGGAAAAGAAAACTATATACAGGTGTTGGTTGAGAATTCTTAAGAGAAAAAACTTTTCAGGTGTTTCCCATTGAAAGGAAACATATGGATTGTCCATTTCATGTCTTGCAACAAATAAGAGTTGTATCCAAGTAATTTTTCAATCATATGAGGACCAATCCATAAAGATTCAAACTTTGTATGAAAAGATGGTTTTTCTTTTGCCTTATTCCATAACTACACCAGTTGTCCCATTTGAAAATATTTTACTAATGCACCTTGATCAAAATTTATTTTGATAGTCTATTTTCTTTGACTCATATTTCTTAATTCCTCACTTCGTTGTTCTTCCAAATGCATCAATTGATCATATCTTCTCTATAGAGGGGAAACTTGTTCTATATCTTCAGTGTTCAAAACATAAGTTAAGGCATTTAATTCCAAATGAATAGGAATTTTGTCTTCTTTTCCATACACCAATGTATATGGTGATAATCATGTGTTATCCTTTGGTGTAATTCTACTTTTCCATAGCGCATCAATCAATTTTACATGCCAATTTCTTTGGTTCAAAAATATTTGTTTTAAATAATTTAGATCAACATCTTATCTGTATACTCAACGAAACCTTTCCCTTGGGTATAATAATTTGATGATTGACCCATGATGATACCATATTCCCCACAAAACTTTGTAAATTTTGAACCTATGAATATTGATCCATTGTAAGTTATGAGTTCCTATGGAACTCTGAATCTTGACAAGATATTATCTTTGAGGAAAGTTATGAGTTCTTCAGCATCATCACTTTTCAGAGATATTGCTTCTTTCCATCTGTTGAAACAATAATTTGTAGTAAAAATGTATCAGTGACCTTTGTTGGACTTTAGATTGATTGGTCCAATAAAATCTATTCCCCATTGTGTGAAATATTGTTCAATCGTTATGGGATGCAATAGCATTGTTTCCTTTTTCATATTTCCTGGAACTTTTTGAAAAGAGATACACTTTCTAATCATTGAATAAGAGTCTTTAAAAATCGTGGGACAATAATAACCAACAGTCACAATTCTGTGTAGAGTTGTTGTAGGTGTGAAATGTCCGCCACAAACACCTTCATGAAACTCTTCTAGTACCTTTCGAGCCTTTGTGGAATTAATACATCTTAATAGAATTCCTTCAAAATTTCTCCAAAACAAGACTTCAACACCTAGCACATATTGATTAGCCTTCATTTTCAATGCCCTTCTCTCCTTTGAAGACATACCAATGGGAAATTGACCAGATTTCAAATAAAAGATAATATTCTTGTACCATTATGATGTTGATAATGATGACCCCAATGAAATCGATATGTCTCCATTTACTACACCAATTCATTTCATTACCTTTCATAATCCTTTTCCTTTAACTTATTTTAAAGGATTGATCTCAATATCATATTCTTGAATTTTTGCAAGCCAATTTGTCCATTTTCCTTATCTATGTTGTTGATTCAGAGGCATATTCAATGGAGAGGTCGGGACATAAGCTACGACATGAGATGATAAAATTTATGTCCTCAAATGTGCTATTTCTTTGACCAAGGAGAGAGCTCATTTTTCTATCTCTAAGTATCTTAGTCCATAATCATGTAAAGTCTTACTCATAAAATTGACTGGAAGTTCTTCCCCCTTCAAATTTCTTGGTGTCAATATGGAAGAAATAGTTAAATTTTTGCAGCAAATGAATGCAATATGAAATATTTTTCAAAGTTTGGGTTGAAAAGGATTGGAGCAGTAGTGATTGCATGCTTGATTCTAGTGAATGTTGCTTGAATTTCTTGAGTCTATTCGAGTTTTTGATATTTTTTCAACAAGATATTTATTGGCTTCACAGTTGTATAATATTCTAGGACAAATATTCGTACAAATTTTATCTTTCCAAAGAAATACTATACCCCCTTCTTTGACGTTGAAGGAATCAGGTCATTAATCACCTTGATTCTTTCTGGATCTATATATATTCCTTCTTTACTAACTATGCGTCCCAAGAGTTTTCCTTCTAATACTACAAATAGACATTTCTTTGGATTCAAATATATTCCATACAATCTACAACATTCAAATACTTCTCTTAAATGTTTGATACACTCTTCTCTTAATTTGGAATGAATAGTCAAATCGTCTTGATAATCAACAATAAATTTTTCGATCAAATATTTGAAGGCATGATCCATCGCCCTTTGGAAGGTTTCTCCAGGATTCTTAAACCCAAAAAGCATGCAAACATAAGAATAAGCCTCCCGTGGTGTAATAAAAGTATTTTTAGGTCTATCTTCCTCTGCAACCAACACTTGGTTGTATGAAGAAAAACCATCTAACATAGACATTAAGGTCGAACCAGTAACTTGTGACAGAAACATCTCCATATTAGGGACTGGATAATTATATTTTATTCTTGATTTGTTTAGATCGCTAAAGTTGACACAAACATGAATTTCCCCACTCTTCTTTTTTACTATGACAGGATTTGAAAGTCACTCTGAATGTCTGATCAGAAAAATTATTCCAGCCTTATTTAACTTTTCTAATTCCATTTTTACTAAAGGCTTCAACTTAGGATTTATCATTCTCAACTTTTGATTGACAATATTCACTCATTCTTTAAGTGGTATAATGTGCTGAAAAATGGACTTATCATACTCCTTCAAATCATCATATGTCCATGCAAAAATATCATAAAATTCTTTAAACAAAGAAGTGTATTGATCGATTTATTCCTTTGTATAACTAGTGCCAAGGTTTATATACTTGGGAGAATCGTGAGTACCGATATTTATCTTTTGTGTCTCACGAACTTTCCTGATAGAGGTCTCTTCCTTTGGATCATGGATTTTTGTTTGATCAACTCTTTTGAAGAGAGATTCAAAACTGATACAATCTTTTGAAATAGGGGCATGAGTTTGATCATCTAGGATTTTAGAAGAATCATTTAAATCAATGAGAATATCCACAACATATTCATCATTTCCAAAGACTTGTAGATAATCTTGATTGTCAGGTATTGAAGGCATGAAAATTCTCTTGACATGAAATGTGTTTTGACTTTGGGAATCATCTGCGTTAAAAAGAGATTCAACGACTACTAGTGAATCAATTTTCTAATTCTTATCTCTAGGAATAAAAGAGATATTGAATGAATTGAAAGAGTCCATGAGTTCACGTGTTGTTTTTGTGTAGTGATTCAGTTTTTATTTCTTAATTATATATTTCTTCTTGATATTATTTATGACTAATTCTTAATCACCAATTACTACTAGGTCTTCTACTTTCATCTAGAGTGTCAGAGTCATTCCTTGTATTAGTGCTTCATATTCTACTTCATTGTTAGTACATGGAAACTCTAGTTTGATTGCTTATGGATATATACTAGACTGGGGGATTTTAAAAATGATCCCTACTCCACTTCCATATTTGGAATAAGCACCATCGAACGACATCTTCCAGAAACCTTGAAAAAAAAATCTTCCCCTTTCTTTAGAGGGTTGACTCATTCTAGACCAAGAACAACATAATTTTTTATTCCAACATTGATATAATTCTCCATTTCTTTGTTCTCTTTCTTCTTGAATGATTTTTTCTTTCTAGCTTCTCAAGTAAATATAACCATTGTTCCATATTTGTTAGGAAACATCATGCAAATTTCATTGTTCATAATATATCCTCCAATCATTGAACACTAGTCTCTTCCTGATACAACTCCATATGTTGGAGGAAAGTCTTATACTATAATAGTAAAAAATATTGTGATTTGAGGAGCTGCACTTATCGAAGAACATAAATCTTTATCTTTCCATAGGCTGGGACCTTTCTTGAATCAATCACATATATACTTTCCCTATTCTCATAATAGTTGGTACATCCCATTCCCAATGCTTCCATGACTGACAAAGGAATAATATTGTTGGTAGCTCCACTATCAACCAAACAATTGTGCAATACAACATCATGATTTTCTATGGTTATGTAGAATGGTAAGACTTTACAATTTGTCCTAACCAATGAAACATTTTGTTGCTTCCTGGAATTTATAGAAACAACTTCTATTCTTGTATTTGAATAACCAAGTATATTTAAAATATTTTCCCTTTGTTGTGGTATCTTCACCACCTTCATGAAAGGCAAGGTAATTATGAGTTTAGCTAAATCGTTAATCACATTATAATTCATCTGTTGTGGAGTCTTTGCTTGACTAGCAATTATTTGTTGCTTTGTTGGTTCTATAGTGTTTGATTATGTTTTTTGTTTTTTGGGTGCTTCTTTTGTTTTGAATTTATTAACGTGTGCTCTTGTTTGGACACCATTCTCTTGTGATATATCAATATCTTCTTTTTCATCAAAAATGTAAAAGGACGATGTTCCTTCATCCATTTGTACTGGCTCTAAAATTTCATCTTGAGTGATGTCTGCCTATTGATCATCATTCTCAAAACTTTCTTCTTCAACAATATTTTCTAATACCATGACATTAGGGTTTGACACTCTTGGTGTGCTAGGTCTATGCTCTTCATTTCTCACCCTTTGATATTGCAATGGAACTCCTTCATTCTTATTTGGTGGAACAACATTTTTAGCTCTTTTCAACCTAGTGGTCTCATTTTGCATATGTCTGATGGTTATGCTCATCTGAGCAATATCTATTCGCTATCTTGTTTCTTGAGAAATTGTTGGATCATTTTGACGTTAGGAGGAATCCCTTGAAGTATCCCTCCAATAGTTCCTCAATTTTCAACATTTCTCAAAGTAGATGGTCCTTGATTTGATATAGCAAGAGTGTTGATTTGTGTTTGTACTTACCCATGAATGATCTCAATATCAGCATTGGTCTCTAGATAAATTCTTCTATCTTGGTTTATTTTTGAATGGCTCCATCTAAGTCATTTATTTGTGAGGATCCAATGGAATAATTTACATTTGTAGGCATTGCATTATTATAAAATCCAAATATAACAAGAGAATTTGGTCGTTGATCTTCTGGAATTTGATTCAACATGGTCTTGAAGAATTGCAAATTGAAATATCTTATTCTTTCTCCCTTTTTGAGATGAATTTGAGTGAACTTGGTGAGAAACATGTGATATGCAACGAGAGGTGCATACATAGTCATGAACATGTTCTCTAAGTCATCAAATGATCTAATTGACTGAGCGGGGAGAGAAAGGTACCATTCATAGGCTAGGGCTATCAAGGTCTACAAAAAGAATCCAACCATCACGTCGTCATGTTCAATTAAATGGATATCACAAACAACTAGTAATTGATCCATGTGTCTTCTCAGATCCATAATTCCATCTCCTAAAAATATTGGAAAAACTCCTTGAGGGAGAGTGGGTAATGCATGTTGTTCCCCTTGTAAATTAAGTGGGATAGACCTAGCCCTTCTTATTGGAACTCTTTGTCTTTCATTTCTTTCTTCTCGATTCTCAAGAATCTCATTTCTTTGTTCATTATCTCCCAAGATTAGGGTTCGTCTTGTTTATGATCTAGAACTTTCACCAACTTCGTGAAGCTGTTGTTTTTTACTCTTTCTTATTGTTAGTGAACCTTTATAAGTTTCTAGTTTTTCTTGGATTCACACCCTTCTTTTTTGTGTCAACACCATTTCTCTTTCTTCCTCCCGAAAAATGGTTTCCAGTGATATTTTGAGCTCTACTCAACTTCTTGTTGTTGTTATTTCCAAGTTGTACAATTGATGTAGAATACTTCCTTGATTTCTAAGACTGATTTGTAAATGTGATTGATTAGGGTCTAACCGAATCATTGAGATTCTAGTCTACGAAACTAGCCTTTTTTTCTCCACAGTGTGGTAGCCAAAAATGTTGATCTTCAAATTGGTCACAATCCCAGCAACAACTTCACGGGGATAAAATATCCCCCTGCATTTTTATAGAAGTGGTACTACTCTGCTATAGTCTGAAATATGTAACTTGGTGTTCTTTAAAGAATAGGTGAATACCAAATAGTAAGCCCCAATATTTATTGCTTAGAATAAAATACAAAAATATTATTCAAGTATAAAAGAATATTCACATGAAGAGTTCCTGAGAGAAGGAACGAGAATCTTTTAAAAAATGTGAGAGAAGGAATGAGAATATTTTAAAAAATGAAATAACATGCATACAAAATATTATACAAAGATAAGTAAACCATAATATGAAAATGAAACATTGCTCACATCCATAACAATGTAATAAGGCCCTCGGGTCATCTATAGATAGAAAAAAATATGAATCCACACAAAAGAAAAATTTAAAAGAGTATTTCATCCAAAATAGAGTGAGTGATAGGTTCACTTAAAAAATGTCATGCTCATAAACTCATAGTTTGAGAAATCACTAAAGTTTCACCCCAAGATAGTTCTCTAGGGAGTTTAAAAAAAATAACAATTTGTTACAATAAATTTAAAAGTTTGTGTTTGGGATGGGATGGGGATCTTATGGACCATAAGATAAAGTATAATAGGGCTGGACCTGAAAGAAGAAGAAAAAAGAGACGATCGTGATATCAAATTATGGGTTCTAAAAACAATGAAAACACACAACTCAATGATTTCTAAACGAGAAGTATGAAGAATATGAGATTTTGAAAAGTGACTATTTTACTTATTTTACTTACTATGATGGATTATCCCTCTGATTATCTACTTGATGATGTGCATTTTGTATTCTCCTTTGCTGGAATTATGTGACTGGTTGCAACTACCTCTTCTTGATCTAGTTTTGTTATTTTAGTTAAGGTTTTTTTTTAATCAATTCTCAATATATTCTCTCATTAATGGAATAGTTACTTCTTTCCTTACTTTATGTCAAATAACGAACTTTCCATATCTATCAAGTCAATTGAAAGTTGGTGTAGTGTATCCTCAATATCTTAATTTTTGTTTACATAACTAAACAACCAACTTTCCACTTCTAATTCAAAATACTCGTCCAAGCTATTAAATCTCTCAACTGATGTAGTCTCTCACCAATTTCAACTTTTCTTCAATCGCTTCCTTTTACATAAGTATGGGACTTGTTGATGTGTGGGTCCTCCACATATCCTATTGTTCGAGCTAAATATAATTCAATCAATTTTAAATATAAGTCCCCTTTTTTAACACTTATGGTATCACAATCATCTAGCATTTCTTTCAAACTCTTTATTCTTTTTATCCAACATACTTTGTGTTGCTTTATTCATACTGGGGAAGGAAAGTCCTCCTCTCTTATCCTTAGCTCTCTAACACTTAAAACTTTAGAAATAAAAGTGCAAATGGCCCCTTTATAGAACTCATAGTCATTCACAAGATCAACTTGAAGGTATTGTCTAAAATTCGTTATTCTAGATCCTAAGGCAACAAAATTGTTTTCCAATTCCCATGTCTCGAGAATAAGAGACATCCTTTTCTTGATGTTTTCTCCATCATACCTTCTAATGATAGCAATCAGATTTATGTTCCTCTTAGTCTGGAGCTATATTTTGGCATTCCATCAAAACTCTTCCAAGGTTGTATTGTAGCAATTTGGCTGGCAAATATAGGTGGGGAAATTAAAACACTCTCTACTTCTTTAATTCTATACTATAGGGTGGCATTTTCATTCTCCATTTTTGAAACTGGTATTTTTAGGGCTTCACCCGTAGCTTCATGAATATGTACAATTTTAGATGGTGGAACTCCATTGAGGTCAAGTTCCGAGCACAATTTTCCTTGAACTTTTTTATTTTTTGCATGAATTTTTTCAATGACCAATTTCTTTGAACTTTTTTCAAACAAGGCATTGTGTAAAGTCAAGGATTCCTCTAAAAATAGAATTGTCTCTTGTTTGGCCAATTCTCCTATGATTTCTCTACTCTCCCAAATCCGTTGTTCTTCATTGATAAATTCAATGTCCTCAATATTCACATCCAGATCCATATCTTCAAGAAAAATTTATTCTTCAGGTGCACCCTCACTTCCTCCTTCCTTATTTGTTTTTCTTTTCCTTCTGTTAGTCATTGGGATTTTATGGGGTCTTTCCAGACTTCCCTTAGGAGGGTTTTGATCACCTCCATCTTCGGAATTGTCTATTGAATATTTCCTTTGTTCCTGAGTTGTAGATTGATATTTTGTTTTGGTAGGCCACTTTTCTAAGAAGCATTAGGAGATGATGTATTCTTCTCATTCTCATTTCTCTCCCTTTGCCTATGTTGATCAATGGTGCTAACAAAAATTTCAATATCGCCTTGTTTCTTCTAATTAGACAATGTTTGAGGATTATGGCTATCGCCTTCTTCTTCTTCGAATAGGAATGTAATAGAAAATGAGACATTATAGCCCACAGATGTCATGTGTTTCAAAAATATATGGTTAGGGTCAAACCCTTTGATTTCATTCGCTTTATTTAAATTAAACCGATCAAAATGGACTGAAAATTCATCAATATTTGTAGTGTTTTTCAACGTTATTTCTCTAATTTTCCATGGTAGAGGAATAAACTACCTTTTCCACTTTTCATGAAAGAAATGGGCCCAAAATCTATAGTGCTTGCATACTTCCACAAAAAACATATTATCTGACACATAATACAGGAGATATGAGGATCTTTCATAGGAATAGTAAATCTTGATAATACTAAAATGTTCCATTGCTCCAAATCTTCCTCTCTTATTCAAAAAGGATGATGCTTCTAAAGACAATTTTGATGTGTTTGATTCAAAAATAACTTTCATGATAGAAGAAATGAAGGCATTGTGTACTTCATAAAAATGATACATAGCCTTCTAGTTCCATAAAACAGGATACCACATCCAAACAAGGTCGATTTTACAATTGACTTGTTTGGATAAATGAAAACCTTCGAAAACATGACAGTATGTTATGGAAAAAAATCAAGTACGAAGCCATGTAGAATCTTTTGTTATTTCTAAAATTTTCGAACTGAAAAGATAGTTCACTAGAGATAATCATCGCCCAATCAAATATCACTTTCTCATGGATAAAATAATACAAGATATATCAAGCCAATCGAGGAATAATAGTTGTAGATTCTTGTCTGGATACTCTAGCAAATAGCTATGCCATTTCTTGATATGGATTTTTCAACGAACTAACTTGGATGCTTGATAGGTATTTTGGAATCATTGTTGGGTCTTCGAGGTATTCTCGCAGGAGCTCCAATCCACCGTTTCTTTCCTTCAAAAAATCCTTAGCTTCAACCCCTTTGAAACTCATTGTCGGCTCTGGGAGTTTGAGCATTCTCTTGAAGACCAAAGGTGATAAATAAATAGGGGACTCTCCTTGCAGTTGAATTATTCTCTTATTTTTAATGAATTTGTTGATGCACTAAGAAACCAACTCTTTGGTATTGGAGACCTCTGGAACAAAGCCTGCTAGAGAAAATCCTTATGTCCAAATCTGGTTTGAACTCCTCTCTGGAGGTGACAATGAAGAGTAATACTTGTATTCTCTCGACCACTGAAAGATTTGATCTTTTCGTCCAAATGAGTTTATGGTATCTCGATAGAATTGTTCATTTATCCTAGTTGTCATGCTTAATCAATTTGTCATATTAATGTACAATTTTTTTCGATACATCATTACCAAAGTAAACTTTTTTATCATAATATACTTATGGGCTCTTGTTTCAGAGGATCATTAATACGAATTAAATTTTGAATCGATGAAGAATTGTCTCGAGAAGATCACCATTAATAACGACGTTTTCACACAACCCATTTGTTATTTCTATGAGATTTGCATTAAATGTACATCATGGAGAATGAAAATATAGGACATGGATTACTGTGGGGTGGCAGAGAATCGAGAGTATGTGGAGAAATAATGAAATCAACATGAACCCACGGACCCATGATGAAATTTTGAGAAATTGACTAAGTATAAGTATGGATTAGAACAATGTGATCAAGGATGTGTATTGAAGAATTGTGACATTACCGCTGCCCACAATGAATCTTAAGAATCTGACTAAGTGTTGAGATGTTGCAGAGTTAAGGAGGAATGGTGGGTCGGTGGATATGAGACGATAAAAGGGAATGAAGTGTCACGACGTCATGGGTTCACTGGGGTAAAGGGTATAGCAGAGAAGAATAATAACATTTCAGGAAGTGCGATGGGTTATAATAAATTAACTAAGTATGAGAAATCGGTCAGATGGAGGGGTCATGGTCATGGACAACTGAATTGGGAAAATGCCTTAGACCGGCGGTGAGACATTTTGAAAATTTTCTAAGTATGGATGAAAAAACGAAGGTGGTGGAACACGAGGGTGTATTTTGGAGGACGTGAAAGTTTGAACAAGAGAATAGATGTGCCTTGAACCCGTGACAAACTACAAAAAGTTTCTAAGTATGGGAAAGGAATTTACAAGAGAGTTCATGAAAGACTTAGCATATTTGAGGATCAATAGTTATGTAAGCAATTTGTCAGAATTTACTCATGTAAGAAATACTATGATGTAGTTTTTGTGGACATAAGTATTTTCTATATTCAACAAATAAGGAGATTGCAATTTTTCTTGAAATCTAATGCTAGCAAATTTTGTAATCTCATTGTCTTCCTTGGCTACAACTTTTTTGTAATACAAAATCTTCTAGTTACAGTTAAAAAAAACACAAGAAAGAATTTCAAACTTTATACAAATGCCTTTATTAAAGAAATAGTTTCATCTTGAAAGAGCATGTGAATACCAAATTTAAGTTCAAGGTAAAATTCCACAATGATAATCATCCTTCTCAGGGAATCATTTAAACATATAGGTCTAGGATTCAATGGCTTTCCTCTTCTCTAGTGATAGTGTTTCTCAATTCCATGATGCTCGCTACCTCAAAATTTTAATGAAATGAAAACAACACCACCCTTCCACCCCTTAAATTTTGCTCAATTGAACACATCTCCCCCAATATGTATACCTTTAGTTTAATATTAAAAAGCCCCTCACCCCCTTAATGCCATCCAATATATTGAATTATATTTTAATTATTTTTAATTCCCCATATGATATTGGTTTATCAATGAATAGATGTATCTCAATTCTTGACCTATTATGCATCTAAAGGGATCCAAAAGAAATTGAGAAACAAATTTATTGCCATTTAAAGATCCAATATCAATAATTTTATTTTGAAAATGTATTTTAAAAAGATTTTGATTTTCCAAAATTTACAAAGCTATTGATAAAAAAAAAATTATATAAAATTATTTGGAATTTCTTTTCTTTTTTTCAAACCTTACACAAGTATCTTTGCTCAATTTGTACTCACACCTTGCTCCTATATTTTTAACACAACTGTAACGACCCTTAATTATTAAGATGATTAATTTAATAAATAATCCTAAAAATTAGTTAAACTATAATTTTTTATTAAATAACCTTAACTAATTATTGGTTATTAATTAGTTATTCTTGACTATGCTTAATTTAAGTATAATTAACTCTTAAATCAATATGGTTAATGATTAATTTGATTATTAATTAATTAACTAATTA
>SNQJ01S0036660.1:36419-53236 GCA_010110895.2 Picea sitchensis
ATATTTACTAGCTTGTCTTTCACCTCTTTAATACGACCCAAAAATGAACTAATAGATTCATTTCCATCCATCTTAATGCCTAGCAATTTAGTTTTCAAGAACAAAATGTGATTTGTGTTGCTAGTTTCATACAATGCTTTAAGCATTGTCCATGTTGCAGCAGAAGTTGTAGCTTCTCTAATATGTGGAATTATGTTATCTTTAACAGACATGCGCAACAATACCTTTGCCTTGTTTTCACGCTTCTCCCAATCTTGGATTTGTGTTGATGTCGCACCGATAGCCGCATCAGGTTTCAGTTTAGTTCCCTTTGCAATGTTCCAGACACCATAGCCTTCCATGAGCGTCTGCATCTTGAATTTCCAGTTAATGAATTTCAAGCCATCTAACTTGTTGGCTTCGTTGAGGCACGTCTCTGCCAGCGGATTCTCCATCGCTGCAAGATATTCTCTGCAAGTGAATAACCAAGGAAATGCAACTTTCTGTCGATCTGCCTTCAGATACCACCGATCCGTCTCAATCTCGACTCTCAGATTTCACACACAAAATCTCACAAATAATATTCTCTTGAATAAACTTTAATATCCACTTTTAAAGTTTATACTTCAACTATATCCACTTTGAATTAAAATTCACTTCAAAATAATAAACTTTATATTCCATATAAAGTTTAAACTCCACATGCATCCATCTTTAATAATAAATCGTAATTTCTTAAATCTGTCGACATGCATTCACTTTATCCACTTTTAATTAAAAAATATATCCTTATAACTCCACTTTAATAAGAAAACCCCACCTTTAATAAAAAAAAATTATACTTCACTCTTATTTAAATGCTCCTTTACCACACGGAATAAGCCACGACCCAAAAAATATATATAAACAATATATATATTTTACCACACTTTACCACTTTAAACTCCACGCATTACCTCATTTGCTCCACGCATGCAAATGGTTCAAAAATAAAAACTTGTTCTTTCCTCGCATGCATTCAAACTTTGCAAATGGTGGATTGGCCTCATGCCATGCTCCAACCTCATAGAACTCACACAAGCCCGCGACTCAGCAAAGATCACGACCCAACAAAACTCTTCAACGAAATTTCAATAAATGGAGGAATACACTAGACGGATTTGCTCATGCATATGATCAAACGGTTCTCACGCTATCCATGCCCTCTCCCCGTGGCTCTGATACCAACTTAAAATATGTGAAACAAACAACACGGTGAGGCTATGCTCACTTCTATATTATTCAATGAAGACGGATTACATCCTTATATAGGAAAAGACTCTACTGAATCGGTTACATGCAAACCAAAGACAACTAGACTCTCAACTATGAACTAACTCTTAACACGCCTACAACTAAATCTCACAACTGAAGCTTATAACCGGTGCTTACAACTGGCGCTTACTCCATTATTTCCAAGTATTTGCAGTTAGAGTTGAGTATTAAGAGTGTTTTGGTCTATATAGTTTGGGAAAACTACTTCCTCCTTGGGTTTGGATTTTATTTAACAATGGATTTATTTTGGCAAAGCCGATATGTTATGCACTTGTTAGTTTGTTGTTTGGGATGCCTCTGTGGTCTTGCATTTGGACAGGTGAGTGAAGCTTTAACAGCTTCTACTAATTTTCCAACTCTAGAACTCACATGCATAGCCAATTTAGCAGCTTTCATTGTATTTATTTTACAAGGCAAGTATTGGTATGATTATTGGAACAAATATCTACTGGTCAACCAAAAAAGTGAGAAATTGAGGGACATAAAGGGGTTGAATGTAATGACCACGAGTAGGGGAAAACTACACGAATGTTCTGTCGTGATGTTGTCATTCCAGATGCCCATACCCAATACTTTGATGAGGCAATTCATGAGGTATATGTCCAATATTTATGATGTGGACTCCATGTTTCTGCAGTGCCTCCCTTTACAATATGTAGCAATAATTGTAGAGATGTGCACTGATACCTGCACAGAAAATCACGAGGGTGGATGTCGATGCATTGTATTTAATACATTAGAAGATATCACAAGAATGCTTGCTCGTCGAATGCCCGGAACAGTGAAAATACTGTATGATTCTTTGAGCCTACTCCCGTCTCTGTGTTGCCTGAGAAATGGTTGCCATGGCTGCAACCAGGGGTTGTTGCATGTGGAGAACGGTATATTTAGAGAGGGTGACTCCGAGGTGGAATCCCCTGCTGCAGTCTGTGAAATACTTGATCTTAAATCCATCCATAAAGTGAGTACTTGCATCTACATTCCAATGCGTTCAGCCTACCATGATGAGTGGACAAATAAGATGAGGAAACTTTTCAAGCCTGCCGAAGAATAATTCAGAGGAGTCGTAATCAGAGAGGGCAAAACCAACGCTTGTTCTGCCCTGGAAAATTACAAGAATGGGTATGGAGAATGCGATGCAGACGAAAAATACAAGTTCACTTCCTTAATTATAGTGCCAAGGTTGACACTAGTATTAATCGTCGTTGTACTAACTTTCTATCTCAAAGTGGATGGCTTCTCCAGCGCTTTGATCATGTTTATGGTAGTGGAATGTTATCTTCTAGGAATAAATTCTGATGTTTATCCCCATTTGTTTCTAACCAGAGCCGGCGTCAAATCTAATGCCAGTAACACCAATGTATGCCAAGTGTTGTTCTTTAGAGATTATCTTCAAACATGGGTACTCTCAAACAGTTTACATATTTCCGTGAACTACATTTGCACTGTTAGTTGGATTGTGCTTGTTGCATTAGAAGGAGGCGCTAACAAATGGTATCGTACGCATTCTATGGCACCCTCAAAACCTAGGATTGTTGTGATATTGATAGGCATTTCTACTGCCATGGTCATGGATGCTTTTGATTTGAATTTATCTTTGCAAGTCAGAAGAATGATCGGTTTTAGGAGAAGCGATTATAGGAAAATTACTCTTAGGATTTGTGTAATCATTGTTTTAGAAATACTTTGCATTGTAGCCTGTAGTGCAATAGCAGGAGTTATGGGTATAAAATATTTTGGTAGATGGATATACAGTGCTTTGCAATGCCTAGTGTGGGTGAAATGGCTAATAGGCCTCGATTTAAACTGTGGAATCCAATATTCACTGGAATATGGAGAACTGAACAGGTGGTATGATAGTTGTGGATTGTGCATTGTCTGTTCTGCAGTCTTGCTTAATGTGATCCTAGCTAGAGTTCGAGCTAATTGGGAGTTCTCATAATGAGATTTATATATATTCGATGTACTATACCTTTTTAAAGATTTTATAGCCAATGAATAATTTATTTTTGCTGATTATATTTATGACTAAACTTTCTTATATTTAAAATTAAATAGAGTTAGTCATCTATAAATATAATTTTGTTTAAAATTATTATTTTAATATGTTTTATTTGTAAATAAAGTATTACATTTTTAACTAGTTTTTTTATTTTTAATGATAATTAAAAACAAAAAATATATTATTAATACAAAATTTAAAAAGATATAATTTTATTTGAAAATAATGATTAAAGGGTTAAGATGGATCTATGTTTGTGGTATTATTTACTTGTTTTGATTATTGTGTCCATTGATCACTATTGTATTATATGTTGTTTTGATTATTGTGTCCATTGATTATTGTGTCCATTGGTCTCATGGAATATTTTTTCGGAACAGAAGTATGCTAAGGACATTCTGAAAATGTTTAAAATGGATAAATGCAAGTTAATAGAAACTCCTATTGCACTAGGAACAAAATTGAGCATAGAAGATGAAGGTCCAACAATTAATTTAACCTTATATAAAATGATGGTAGGTAGTCTCATGTACCTTACTGCAACCAAACTAGATATTATATATGCAACAAGTTTTGTTTCCAGGTTTAAGGAATCCCCATTCTCACTGGAAAATTGGAAAAATAATCCTAAGGTATGTTGCAGGTATGATCAACTATGGTTTGTGGTACACAACTTCTCAAGATCATTTACTTACAAGGTACATAGAAAATGACTTTGTAGGCAACATAGATGACAGAAAAAACATATCTGGACATGTTTTTCATTTGGGATCAAACCTGATTTCATGGGCATTCAAGAAACAATCCATAGTCTCAATATCCTCTGCAGAGACAAAATATGTAGTTGCAACCTCGACATATTGCCATGCAATATGGCTGAGAAGACTCTTGAATAATCTAGCACATATGAAAAAGGGACCAACTCATTGTGACAACAACTCAACCATGGCATTGTCAATAAATCATGTGTTTTACAGAAAAAAAACAACCATATTGACACTAGTTTTCCCTTCATTCTAGAGCTTGTCAAATATAATGATGATATTTCTCTTCAATTATGTGAATCAAGAGATCAACTTGCAGACATTTTACTAAACCATTAGAAAAAAAAAGGTTGAATTTCAAAGACAACACTTGAACATTGTAAGTGACCTTCTCTGCCAACTGATACAGTTAGTTTAGTTAGACTCCAGCTCCTTGTCTGCCAACTCATCCAGTTAGTTTAGTTAGACTTTAGTAATCTTTATGTTCAGTTATTGGTTTCAGTAGCTAGTTAGAAATCTTAGTTAGTTAGAAATATGTTGAGCTCTGTTTTGTATTTTAAAATTCTTTGTAATCTATATAAACAGATGAATAGTGACAGGGTTTGACACTCCACAGTTTTCCAGCCTCTGAGTTTGGTTTTCCGTTTTGCTTCTCTACCTCTGACTTTGAGAGATTAAAGAAACAGAATTGAGAAAAAAAAAATTGGTGAGGATCTCTTACCACATTTTTACATTAATGTGGATGTTGTATAGTTTTTGAATTAACCTAAATTTCTTTCCAATTAAGTTAAACTAACCAAATGCAAATTACATTTTAAAAATATTCAATTTTTCTTTTTGAAAATAAACATTTCAAATTTAATAATATATATTTTTATATAACATTTATTATACTACATAATAAGTATAATCTAAATAATATATTAGATAATAAATATAATATAAATATAATAATAAATACATAGTACAACTTTTTATATTTAGATGTGGTGATTAGTGAAATTAATTGATTATGTAATTAATTCTACATATTGAAAGAGTATAAGGTAAACATCTTTAAATATAATCTCCTATATGTAAATGTAATATTTACCCTACCACATATATATAGAGATTGGAATTGTTTTTTTCTTTTCTTTTTTAATTATTTATAACTTTCAATCCCTTCTAATTAAAAAGTTCAAAACCATTTTAATTGAACTTTAATACTATAGTTAGAAAACTTTAGATGTGAATATTATTTTCTATCAAATTAATTACCTTCAATTGGAGACTCCTAATCGTGGAGTTAAGTGTAGAGTCAATGATTTCTATTCAAACCTTATTAACTTTATTAAAATAATAATATGAGGAATGTCCTTAACACCTTTTTGGTTTTAGGTCGGGGAGATAATTAATGGTTTGTATGTTGTGTAATAAAACTTGTTTAGACCGCTCATACTCTCTTTTTTATCCCAAAAGAAATTGCTCAATTTTATATAGGTATAAAATCATTTACAGTGCGCTGTATACAGCCAAACGCCTGATCAAATGTCAACAATGAATGTGATCACCTGGCAAGCGTGTGAAGAACAATGTATCCGGAAGACGACCCTTCCAAACAGAGAAAATCGTGTTCACTGGTGCTTGAATTGTGCAAGAAACAGCCATCTAACTCAGAGCTTGAACTCGTCATATGCACGACCAGAGAAGAAATGCAGATATCTCGGCCCGAGTATCCAGCCATCTACACACAGACCCGAGGAGAGAGTCCTGGTATCAATGATTGATCCGCCACAACCAGAGACTTATGAAAGATAGTCAATGCCCAGGATCGATCAGTCTCTCTAGTGCAAATGCTGCCTCGACTTAAACAGAGCGAAAAACTCCCTAGTGCCCAGAAGCGAAACATCTCCCTAATCTTCAAAAAGGAGCATGGACAGGAGAAAATGGGGAAATCAAAATTCACAGAGAAGGGATCGGGAGCATCGAACAAGATGATTAACCTTTGAAGAGATTGAAGAAAGAAGTTGGACTCTCCAGTCCTCTGTCACAGTGATGGATGGAGAGTCTGCCCACAATTTGTCTAAGAGCTCTCTTGGAAAGTTCATCCGCTTCAGAGTTGTAGGATCTGGGGAGGTGATGGAAGGAGATGGTTGAGAAGGAGCGAGCCAGCCGGAGAGTTTTGTGTTTCCAACCTTCAACATGGATGGAACGAAGACTGCAAGAACCATTTATCCAGTCTATTATAACTTTTGAATCGCCAAAGACCTTCAGGTGGTCGAGGGACCAAAAAAAAGCCAGCAAAAGAGTAGTCCATAAGCCAAGAAGCTCTGCTTTGGTGTTTGAACCCCTTCCACAACAAAGAGACCATTTTGTAATCCTCTCCACAACAAAGAGACCGCTCATACTCTCTTACCACACAAGATTCACCACGTAACTCTCTTCAGAGGCCTGTGTACTATCTCTTTTGGATACATAATAATGGTAAGTAGACTAAAAACTATAGGTAATATTTTTGTAACTATAGCAATAAGTTTATTGTTCACTTCATATTAATTTGTTGTTGATTTTAAATTAGTGTGTGAAATCTAAAGTTTAACATAGTAAATAAATATATATTTTTAATATAATTAAAAAAAACTTAATTTTCTCAATTTTAATTAATTAACATATTTAATTTCTTATTAAAAATTTTATATTTTCAATATTTATAATTAATTAAATAATTAATAATAAAACTTAAAGTTTTTCAATGGAGGCGATGAAGCTTGGACAATGGAGATTGTAGAACGAGCTTTACACACGGCCGAAGGATGGATTGACACATTGGCAGGAAAGAGGGCGAATTGACATTGGCTGGAAAGAAGGGAATTGCGTTCCCACATTGATTGTTTGATTGAACCGAGGCGACTCAGGACTGACTCACTCCCGCTACATGTACATGTACGGTGTCCGTGTGCGAGCTAATTTGAACAATAAAACAATCTTTGGAAAATTGATTAATTGTGTAATTAATTATGTATATAAAATCACTTAAAATCTACAATAATACATTAAAAATATTATCTAATTAAATTTTATTATTTATTATATAAAAAAAATGCATATATTAATTTTTTATGTTATAGATTAAATATATTACACAAAATATAAAGTCAACTAGAAATTAATAAAGAATCAAAACAAACTCATTGGAATCAAAACAAACTCATTGTTATAATTTTTTTGGCAGAAACTAATTTGAATAAATAGTTTAAAATAAATTGTAATTTTTTATCCTTTACCTTCATTAATGTAGAATGAATAAACAGAAAAATATAAAAAATAAAATAAAATAAAAATAAACTTGGATGCTCGTCAGTCAGTAAGGCAACAAACACATTGAGTTTAAAATAAATTGTAATTTTTTATCCTTTACCTTCATTAATGTAGAATGAATAAACAGAAAAAAATAAATAAATAAATAAAATAAAAATAAACTTGGATGCTCGTCAGTCAGTAAGGCAACGAACACATTGCTTTGAATAAATAGTTTAAAATAAATTGTAATTTTTTATCCTTTACCTTCATTAATGAATAAACAGAAAAAAATAAAAAATAAAAATAAACTTGGATGCTCGTCAGTCTGTAAGGCAACAAACACATTGCTATAGTTCTTTTGGCGGAAACTAGTAAGCCAAAAAAAATATTGAATAGATAGTTTAAAATAAGTTGTAGTCTTTGATCCTTTACCTTCATTAGTGTAGAATGAATAAACAGAAAAAAATAAAGAAAAAAGAATAAACCTGGATGCTCGTCAGTAAGGAGCAGTAAGACAACAAAGTCATTGCTATAGTTTTTTTTTTAGCAGAAACTAATAAGCTAAAAAAAATATTGAATCGATAGTTTAAAATAAGTTGTAGTCTTTGATCCTTTATATTCATTAGTGTAGAATGAATAAACAGAAAAAAGGAAAAATAAATAAAGAAAAAAGAATAAACCTGGATGCTCGTCAGTAAAGAGTGGTAAGACAACAAACTCATTGCTATAGTTTCTATAATTCCTTTGGCAGAAACTAATAAGCCAAAAAAAATATTGAATAAATAATTTAAAATAAGTTGTAATCTTTGATCCTTTACCCTTCATTAGTGTAGAATGAATAAACAGAAAAAAAAAAAAAAAAAAAACAAACCTGGATGCTTGTCAGTAAGGAGCAGTAAGGCAAAGGCATGAAAATGATTTGTTAATTGTATAAATTTTAATATTCACAATGAAATGAGATGCTAAGAGTCACTTTTTTTCCATGAAAAAATTCTCTCGATTTTATATATGGTATAAAATCATTTACAAAGAGGAAAACTGCAGTGAGTAATTTCACTGTGGTCGGTGCACCATCAGTGAGTCGATCGATACAACGGAACATGAAATTACAGCCCAACATCCTAAAACGCAGCCCTTGAAAATACAGAGAGAAAACTGTGAGATAAGGTCACCAATACAACTTGCAGGAGGCAATAGAATAGACTGTCGACTTTCAGAAGATGATGGACAACAAACATTGATCAGAAAATGCTAAGATATGAAGTAGGACTCTCGATCCCATTATCGCAATGGAAGATCGTGAGTTTTCCTGCCACCTCGGTTAAAGCTCTCTTTGAGAGAGCGTCCGCTTCACAATTGAAAGATCTTGGGAAGTGCTGGAAGTTTATGTTAGTGAAGCTTTTGGAAAGATCCAGCGTCTTTTTTTTCCAACACTCAATCTGGACAGAGTGAAGCTTGGATTTTTGAGTAATCCAATCGATGATGACTCTCGAATTGTCGCAGACCAGCAGCTGATTGATGGACCAAGAAGAAGCTAGCGAGAGGGAAGCCCAAAGGCCCAAGAGCTCCGCTTTGGTGTTCGATCCCGAGCCACAGTTGAGAAACCATTTAGTGATTCTCGACGGGTGAGTTTTGAAAAAACCCCAGCCCCGCAGCAATGACCATTTCACTGGGCAGCTCCGTCAAAGCATGCAAGTGTGTACCCATCAGGCAAGCTCAGGTCGTCATCTTTGTAAAGGAATGGTTTAACTGAAGGTAGCTGCCAATTGAAATTGGCAAGGACTCTGTAAATTACCGCTTGCAAGGAAGGAGCCCGGTCATCAAACAGTGCACTGTTCCTTTCGATCCAGAGATGCCAGCTGACGTGGGCAGCCAAGCTAATCGGTGTGGAGAGATTTAAGTGCCACACATTGAAACATTCAGAAACTGTGCCCCCGCTCCAAGAAAAAGGAAGATTAAAGTGCGTTAGCAGTCTGTGCCAAACTTCCATCAAAAACTCACAGTGGATCAAAAGGTGATGTATGTCTTCCGACGCATGGCGACAGAGAGGGCAGATTCTGGGTCCCTCCCATCCTCTCCGGCGGAGCAAATCCCAAGTTAAGATATTTTCTTTGCCGGCTAGCCAAGCAAACAGTTTATATTTTAAGGGGACTTTCCAATACCAAAGTTGATGAAACCAAGAAAATAGGACCCAGGAATTTGTTGTTTTTGGAGGGCCTCATGGATATTCTTTACAGATAAGATGCCCAATGCATCCCCTCCTTCCCACATAAGAGAGTCCGGTTCATCTGTGAGGGAGATGCCAGCCCTTTTAAGTGCATACGTGAACCGGTTCCACTCAAGTGCCCACCGTCCATCGAGAGACAATTCGCTACTCCCCATCCAGTTATCCGGCAAAGAGGGGGTGTCTGTCGGAGTTCTAACCTGCACAAGGTTGAAAAAATTTAAAGTACCGAGCTTCAAGCACAAAGCTGTAGGGAGGAGCGAGTCGTTCTCCAGGCCTATTATCTGATCCAACCTAGCTTAGTTTCAGTGCCAGTGCTCGGCTTCCATCGGAGCCAGTGAAGAATGACAGGGGAAGAAGCGACCAGTCCCTTCCAGAAAGTGGAAGCCCTCTTTAGCTGAAAAGTTGGCTTACGAATCCAGTCACAAAGTTTCAGTGAGCCCAGGTACTTTTCAACTATGATCCGGTGCCAAATGCTATCGTGATTTACAGCCCTCCAAAAAGAACTAGCCAGGAGGGCAGTGTTAAAGGTGGATAAATTTCTAAGACCCCAACCTCCCACCCTTTTTGATTTAGTCAAGGACTCCCAAATGCAAAGGTGAAATCTGTGTTTACTCCCATGGTCGTTCCACAGAAAGTTTTAAGAGAGTCTTCGAAGAGTGTTGAGTATCTTTTTTGGAATCCTCTCCAAAGTCATCCAGAAGACTGCTAAGCTTTCCAGCACAGATTTAACCAGAATTAGTCGACCGCCAATTGAAAGCCACTTGTTACACCAGAATCCAATTTTTCTTTCAAAAAGTTTAACAAGCCATTGCCAATCATCTGGAGTGGAAGCTCCCAGCTTGAGCTGAAACCCAAGGTACCTGAAGCCTTCACTCAGGTCGATAAAGGTGTAAGGCAAGGAAACTTTCAAACTAAGGAGTTCAGTCTCCGTTAGTCCCCAGAAGTAGACTGAGGATTTTGAAAGATTGATGGACAGTCTTGAGGCAGAGCAAAAGAAAAATAACACATCCTGGATTACTGACCACTCCGCTAGATCAGCTTTTGTCAAGAGAAGAACATCGTCAACAAACATAAGGTGGACGATCTTAATGAACTTTGAAACTTTAATGCCGAAGATTTTGTGTTCATTGAAGCTTTTGCTGAGAAGGAGGTTGAGGCCTTCCGTGATCAAAATGAAGAGATAGGGGGAGAGTGGGCATCCTTGATGGAGGCCCCTCTCACTATTAAAGAAGCTCGTAGCCTCTCCATTGATTATAACTGTGAAATTGGCGCTTGTGACACAAGCTAGGATCCAATTTGTTAGCTTTTATCCAAAACCAACAGCATGAAGCACAAGCCTCAGAAAATCCCAATCAATGCTATCGAAAGCTCTTTTGAGATCAAGCTTCAAGATCAGCGCTTTTAAATTTTTCTGTTTGATGTTGTGGATGCATTCGTGGGCAGTGCCGATAACATCCTGGATTCTTCTTCCCTTTAAGAATCTAAGTTGTTCCGCCGATAGACTCCTTCCAAGGAAAGGCTTGATCTGGTTGGAGATGACTTTTGAGATTAGCTTATAGACAAGGTTGCAGAGGGAGATTGGTCTGAAGTCGTTGAAGGAGAGCGAGGTTTTTTCTTTTGGAATCAGGACCAAAAAAGTAGCATTTAAGCTACCAGAAATCTTTCCTTTTAAACGAGAGTCTTCCACCATCTGGAGTAGATCCATGCCAACAAGATAAAAAAAGTAAAAGAAAAATTTTGATTTCCATCCATCCGGCCCAAGACTTCTTTCTTTTTTAAAATGGATCAGGATATCTTTGAGCTCTGAAAGAGTAACACGTTTAAAAAGCTCAGTAGCAGCTTCTGTAGAGATGAATTGAGGGAAAAGACTAACAGTCGAGGCCTTTTCAAGGAGATAGTGGTTGTTGGTGGCTTTGAATTGTTGTTTAAAATGAGCAGCAGCCTCGGACTTAATCACTTCCTGTCCTCGAATGGTCCCATCCCCAGCGCTATCTATAGACCAAATGGTCTTTTTACACCTGTTATAACTAGCCACATTGTGAAAGAACTTAGAATTTGAGTCACCGCTCTTTAGCCAGGTAGCGCGACTACGCAATCTCCAAGCCTTTTCCTCCTCACGCAGGATGGAGGCTCTGTTTGATTCTAGTGATTTAAGGCGGGCTGCCTCCTCCACAGTCAAGGCGGACGTAGTAGAAGAAAGGATGAGCTTTGTAATCTCCGATTCCAGCTGTTTTAATCGGGACTTTTCCGCAGTTAATAGGTCCTTATACCACGATTTTGTTTTTGATTTAAGGACTTTTAACTTCCAGGCAAGTCGCCTCTATGGGTTGACTTCGGCAAGGAAACAATGATCCGTCCAGACCCTGTGGACTAAGTCAGGGTAATCCTCGGAATGAAGCCAATGGTAATTAAACTTGAAAGGGGTCGAACAGTGCAGCGCTGGGGGCAATAGCTGAAGGAGGATTGGGGCATGATCCGAGACGAAGGGGTACTCCACCCACGATGTAGGAAAAAACGATGAAGATAGGAAAGCCTCAGCTACAAGAAACTGATCCAGTCGTCTGGAAATGGCCTCTTGACCTGTGTGCCCGTTTCGCCATGTTGGAACGAGACTGGGAGGCTGAACATCAATCAGATTGTTTGATGTGAAGAGCTCGCTGAAGGTGGATTCGGTAGGTCCCTGCACGAAGGATCCTCCCCAGTGCTCTTCAGCCGACAAAATAATGTTTAGATCCCCTTTAAGAATAAGGTTCGGGGTAGAGAGCAGTCCACTATCAGCCAGACGTTTCCAGAAGAGTGATCTATTCGAGCAGGGGCCATAGACATATAGGAACGCCACCTCCTGACATGTAGCTAATAAGCATTCTGTCAACAGAATGCCACCCCTCAACATGAAAGGCCTCAACTCAAAGAGCTCAGGGTCCCAGGCCACCAGCAAACCACTGGAGTTTCCTATGGAACTTGCAACCGCAGTGACCCAAGAAGGACGAAATTGGTGAACGAAATCCCTGGAAATAATATCGGACGAGAGGGTCTCTTGGAGAAAGAAGAGATCTGGTTTTGTTTTTTCCATCAGTCTTCGGAATGAAGCCGCCTTGAGGGGGCCTCCGATCCCTCGAATGTTTAAGGAGAGCACAATCATTATTTTGATCGTGCCAAGGCCTTCATTGCTCTAAGGGCCTTTCCTTTCTGAGTGGGAACTTTAGTTGCTGTATTCTGAGTGCTCAAATGCTCCTTTCTCTTCCTGGAGCTTCGCGTCTGGAGAGGGGAGAGATCAGTTGCGATGCCTCTTGACCATGCAAAGGATTTTGTGTTTAAATCAGGAGGAAGAGTGGATGAAGTTCCCGGATCTGAGGCTAGAGTAACAAGTTCTTTGCCTCGAAACACTGGTAACTAGGATAAGTTGTTCGGAGGAAAATCGGGAGAGGCCGTGGAGTTCAAAGCTGTCAGTAAGCTAACATCGTCCTCCTCAAGTTGACTGAATCCTGGAGGCATCGGTGTGGAAATGATTAGATGTGAGGGGGAGGATGGGGGTCCTAGGAATTCATCCAAATGAGTGTGTGTAGGTTGTTTCAGCTCGGCCGGGAGAGGAGGAGGATGAAAGGACGCAGAGTGGGAAGATACCGGGAGCGAGATAGGATCAGACCGAGAAATTAGGCCGCGAGCTGGGGGGTTTGTAAGGACTGTGGGTAGGGGGGTCTCGACAGCAGGTAAGGGGTCTTTTCCACTGCCAGAGGAAGAGAGCCATGAATATCCATTTATGGATACCTTCTCGGCTTCGGAAAGTGTTCTAAAGAGGGATGGGCAGAGTCGGCTCAGTTTAAAATAGGGATCTTCATGTAAGGGTAGGGAGGGTGGACTATCCAGGTAGACCAGTGATGGGTCCGCCTCCATATAGTCAGGGGGGTTGAGGAAAAGCTCACTTTCATCAGAGGAATCGATAGGTAACTTACCCGGGCAAGAAATGCGGAGATGGCCAGTTTCCCTGCAAAGGTTGCAGCGGAAAGGGAGCCCGAGATAGTCCAGCTTCTGAATATGTTTGCACCCTCTCCAGTCGATCTCCAGTGTTTCCGACAGACCGACAGTGATGTCTATCTCAACCAGCACTCTCCCCATTTTTCTCCAAGGACCACTGAGTAGCTGGGTGTCAAGAGCAATGAATGTTCCCAGAGAGTTTCCGATAGCTGTTAAAGCTCCTTTGTTCTAGAGATACAGTGGAAGGCTGGGGAGAAGTACCCAGAGGTGTCTGAGTTGGAAGAACTCCGAGTCCGGATTGAACGCTAGTCTCCAGCACTTTAGCATAAGACTACTTCCTCCGTAAATCCACAAAGAAGACAGTAGTATGGAGGCATCTTCTGAAGATTTGCAGAGGAAGCAAAGCGAGCCTTTTTTGAGGTACTGAACATCCGAAGAGTAACCTAAAAGAGGGGACCAATTACTCTTAATCCAGTCCTCCAGTGGCTAAGGGCTCAGTCGCTTGTAGGATAAACGACCCACCAAAGCACAGGTCAACATCAAATAGATATCTTCGAAATCCACCCCGTCCCCCAGGACCAATCGATTTGATCTTCTTGTTGATTTCCACACTTTCCGCCCACCAGAGTTTCGGCATTGTGTGGAAGCGGCTAAGTGATGGTCTGGTGTGTTTAGTAGCCCATATCGATCTTGTCTGGGAAAGGTAACAAGGTCAGGGTGGGGCCTGTCAGGAGGAGGCAGATCAGGCTTCAGTGCTAATGTGGCCGTTAGTGAGGAAGATGGTTTTCCGTCAGGGTTCTCGGCGGGAACAGTGGAAAAATTTGAAATGGAAGGCTTGGAGGGAAAAAACTGTCGCTTTGATTTGAGGGAATCCAGCTTGTCAAACAGTCCCACCTGTTTCCAGATGAGTTCGTCAGAAGGTTGCATTAGTGGATTTGTCAGCGAGTCCATTTTATAATGGCTGAGAAACCAGACAGTAGGCCCAGTAGGGGGAAGTTGAGAAAAGGTGTAGACAGGCAAGTGGGAAGAAACAAAAGCTGGAGATGGTAACAGGTCTGTGGGGCAGAACCAATCAGCGTAAGGCGAAAACTTGTTTGTCTTTTAGCTGGGCAAGTAGACCAATAACACCAGGCACAAATCAGAAGCCCCGGGGGCTCATGGTGCCGGTACAGCCCAAAACAATGACAGGTGGGGAGAAAAAGGACGTAAGGGAGGAGACAAAGTTCAAGATCCTAGATTGTCAGGGCAGGGCAAGAAGACGAGCAGAAACAACGCTAAAAAACACCTGTAATCATAGGCGCCAGGTAAAGACCGGGATGACTAAGATGCGATTCTATAGTAGTCTTTGATACAAGCTGCCAGGTACTCTGTAGAAAACGCAATGTAAAGTGAGATCCTAGTATTGGGAGATCCTGGTTCGCCTGGTTCACTTCCATGGTTCTCCTGGTTCACTGAAAGGAAAACTTGAAAACCATGCCGCGAAGGAAAACCCTGCTAAGAGTCACTTTATCATACGAATTTGAACGCTAACAGAAACCCAACTGTAATATTAAACATTCCTTCCTTCACAGCTATGCTATGAAATATTTTTATTTTTAATATATATATATATATATTTATATTTGAAATTACACAAATATATTAAAAATAAGAATAAAAATTACTAAAAATACAATTTAATTTATTCTTATTAATTAAAATATAATTATTTTTATAATCATTTAAAAATAAAAATAAAAATTACTAAAAATACAATTTAATTTACTCTTATTAATTAAAATATAATTATTTTTATAATCATATAAGAATTGGATTCTCTTAACCCGTCCACTACTACTATAAAGCCAGTTTCTATTAAAAAAAAAAAAAAAACAATTCCATAGATTGTTGTTGTTTAAAGTGGGGGATTTTTACACAATGAGGAATTTGAAATTTAGGCTAAAAAGGAGCATATAAAGTGAATAATTTGAACTCAATTAAAATGGTTGATTAATGTTAACATCTTTCTTAAAAGATCGAGATTGAATTATTTTGATGTAAATTATGCTAATTGAAAAATATATTTATGTTACAAATATTATTTAATTTCTTAATTTTTATTGTGTAAGTGTAATATCCATTTAAAAAGTGTAATCTCTATTCAATTTTTAAATAAAAATGACTATTTTTTCTTTTAAAAAAAAAGTGTTAATTTGAGAATTGTGAAAACCTCAAAGTGATTGAACATTTGTCTATTCCAACATTCAAATTTAAGATCAACATAAAAGACACATTAAATCTTCAAATCTACAATTGCTTTGATCTAAGTCCTTTTGGGCATTCATGGATGCCCTCTCAGCGTCAATGTTCTCCTACCCAACCACCTTACTAAAAACTCAATTAGTAGATATAAATCAATCTACCTATGCTTGGGTTTCAACATGAAACCTACAAGTAACAAGTGCCACTGTAAAGTTTTTGGTGCATAGATTTGAATTCATGCATAAGTTTGAATTACAACATTATCTTGAAGATGTTTATACCAATACAAAAAATGCATTAGCCTATGTTCCTAAAACTAGTGTTGCAGGTGAAGTGGTGGAGAATCACTTATCAAAATTACTTAAAATATATTCATAATAGAAATAAAAATTATAATAAAACCAACAAATAATGTAAGCCTCTTGTTATAATATAAGACAACAAAATTCTAAATATAAGATCAAGTAATCATCCACATATCATATTGTTGTTATTTTTTTAAGGCTTTGACATTATTAGATAACAACTCAATAAATTTAATAATGTAACTTTATTCATAACCATATGAATATTGACCATACAATTATTACCTCCTATTCTAAAATATGATGGTATTTGACCCCTCTATCATTATTTTGGTTTTATACAATATTCATTTAACTTTAGGTGTGTTCTATTTTGTAACCACCCTCCTGTTTCGTCACGACACCGAGCCTCACATAACAAGTGCAATTTTTATTTTTTTTCTGTGTGTGTAGGAAGGTAAACATGACATTATACTCAACAACACAACACGACGACGAACACCACGCAAGCAACTCGCGCAACAACAACATGAAGACCTAACAAGAATAAGAATGACTACCCTCCCGTCCTACCCTGCAATGGTTGGGACCTCCAGGACACATAAGCAACGCTCAAGCCCAGGTTCCCATCGATTTTGACCATTTAAGGTCTCAGGGCTAGCGACTGTTCTAAGGAACCAGGAGGTCACAAGTAGACCAAGCCTACTAAGCTAAAAGACAACATCAAG
>SNQJ01S0036660.1:93115-113123 GCA_010110895.2 Picea sitchensis
CACAGAACCACTCCCTATGGGGAGTCATATGAAAGGATGCACCTGAGTCAACCAACCATGCCTCATGATCTGCATGTGTGCTTGAAGAAGCCAAGTACACATCCCCTCTTTCTTCCTTGGAGGTATTTTATTCTATAGAGGAAGCACCTTCAGATCCCCTCACTCTCTCAACGTTTTTGGATCTACATTGCTTCTTGAAGTGCCCTTCTTTTCCACATCTCCAACATACCTTTACAAACTTTCCAGGAGATTTATATCTACCCTTAGATTTAGATCTCCCACTTAAGGACTTAGATCTATTTCTTTTTTGGGAGCATCCTCTTGCAAATAATGCATCTGTGCTCTGTCCTTCCATGTTCTTTCGTCTCATCTCCTCCGACAATAAGTATGGGACCACATCATCGAAACTCAAGGTAGTTGTATTACTACCTATGGCCACAACCAAACTATCCCATGAGTCTGGTAAAGAGAACAATAAACTAATACACTTATCTTCATTTGAAATTTTAATCTCAACAGATAATAATTGACTTACCACAGTATTGAAGGCATTCAGATGCTCTATCAGCGAGTCTCCATCTCTCATCTTCAAGTTATATAGCTTCTTCCACAAGAACAATTTATTTACTAGGGACTTAGGTTGATACAAGTTCCCCAACTTATCCCATAACTCCTTGGTAGTAGCTTCCCCTGACACATTCAGTAATACTGAATCTGAGAGACATAATCAGATTGTGCTCTTCGCCTTCTGATCCAAATTTTTCCAGTCATATGTTGACGTTCCTGTAGGTGCATTACTTGGATCCGCAGCGATTCACTGATTGTTGCATACCAACACATATCCCTTCTTTATCTTCCCCAACTCAAAATTTTTCCCATTAAATTTCTCGATCTCTATTTTCGAACTGCTTGCCATTTCTTTTCACTTGAAGAATCAATACCGTAGATCTCCCACTATAACAAGGCTTATCACAACCCCGAGCCAAACCCATGACTACAAAGGCATCCCTCTGAAGAGAATGATTTCTCTGATACCAAATGTAGATTTTAACATTGTACAATTATTTACTACAAACAAATTTTGAATAAAAGAATAAAAAATATACAATGGAAAATACAAACATTACATAGAGATTTTTCCCCTGGAAACCCAAACCAGGAAAACCAACATATTCTATATTCATTCACATCATACATTGTTTACAATACAATATACATATAGGATCTCGTAGCATCCAAAACCCTAATCCAATAACCTGGATTAGTCAACAACCCTAATTCCTTAACCGGAAATAGAAAACCATCAGCGAAAACCATGTGTAGAAAAACCGCCCAAAATGGACGCAAAAACTGCCAATTTTTTTTTTTCCAGGGGCGTTGCCCCTAAACCACCATGCAAGGGGGATCCTTCCCCCCTGCACACCCGACACAATGTAGACAATAGTTCTAACCATGCAAAGAATATAAGACATACCCAACAATCAACACTAGTTTGTAAGTTTGGCTACTAATATCCGGGTGTGAAATTTTTTGTATCTCTATCTGTGTATTGTGTGTCTTATCTTGTGTTTGCACCCTCTTCATCCTCATTCCTTTTCCTCAACTAGAACATTCTCATTGTTCCTTGAGATCCCCACTCACTTCTAACAGAAGAAAACTCTTAGGGGTCAAGTTCTCGAATCGAAGGGGAAATTCTAGGTGCTTCTAAATGACAACTACAATCGACCCATCACTCCTCTGAGTACAATTCTGAAGGAAATTATAACTACTCCAACTACCCGATCTAAATTCCATTAACAAGTTTCTTGTGGTCAAGGCAGATAGGGTACTTTGGGCAGGCTATGAATTCAAGGTCTTGCAGGTGTGAGTTGGGTTTCTGGGAAAGCTTCCTATTTTCTTCATATAAACTTCCTAGTCCCCCCCCCTCACCACCTCCCACTCATGGTGTCATGGCCAATACTACAAGGCTTCCCTCTCAGTCAGTTGACTTGTGTGTTTTTTTATTAACATAAGAACAATTACAATCTTTATCAATTACAATGCATGGAGTCTCAAACTAATTGTAGACTTGGGGGAAAATGGGGTGTTACATTCCCTTCCCCCTTAAGGACACATAGTCCTTAGTGTTTTTAACACCATATATACAAATTTATATAGAAAAAAAATTGATGTGCCACCTTCATGGCATCTTCTAGTTCCCGCATTGCCTCATCTTCTCCAAAGTGTTTCCATTGCACTTTGACTTGCATGACTACCCATTTTTGGAGCAATGTCTCTTGCTTGTCCAAGATGTGTTGAGGCTCGGGATGGAATTCTCCCTTTGGTTCCACCTGTATCATAGTCCAATCAATAACATGATTAGAATCATGAATATACTTCTTTAATAAGGATACATGGAACACACTGTGAGCTCTAATAGTAGGTGGTAGGGAAAGTCTATATGCCATTGGTCCCACTCTTTCTAGGACTTCAAGTGGTCCACAATAGTTGGGTGCTAACTTGGCACAAGTTCCCATTCTTAGGGAGATCCTTTTGGGTTTCACTTTGATATACACATGATCTCCCGCCTTAAATTCCTAATGATTTATTTTTCTATTTGCATAGATTTTCTATCTATCCTGGGATACTTTTAAATTTTGACTTTTTTTGATCACCTCCTGCTCCATGTCTCTTAAAATATCTGGTCCAAGTTTGATCCTATCCAACGGATTGTCCCAACTAATTGGAACTCTGCATTTTCTACCACACAGAGCCTTGAATGGGCTCATCTTCAACGATTCTTGATAACCATTGTGGTAGGAAAACTCTACCAAAGATATATATTCTTCCCACTATTTGGGATAATGCATGAAAAACATCCTTAACATATCTTCCAACACTCTATTTAACCTTTCAGACTAACCATTTGTTTGAGGATGGTAGGTTGTGTTGGATCCTAGTTGTGTTCCAAAGCTCACAAACAAGCATTTCCATAAATTCATTGCAAATTTCACATTCTTATATGAAATAATAGTCTTAGGCATATATGCAACCTGTAAATCTATTTCATGAAAACATCAACATATATAGCTTTAAAAGTGGATTTAATTGGAACAAAATGAGCTACCTTGATTAGTTTATCCACCACTAACATGATTGCATCATGTTGCTTAACTGTTCTCGACAAACCTGTGATGAAATTCATGGAAATAGTCTCCCACTCCATTCTGGAATTTGCAGTGGTTGCAATAGTCTTGCAGGGTGCTTATGTTCAACTTTAACATGTTGACACTCGAAGAACTTTGCAATATAGTCTATAACGTACTTGTTAATTCCTTTCCAACAATATAGTTGTCTTATTGTCATTATCAGTTTTTGATAACTAAGATGACCCACATAAGGTCTACTATGAAATTGCACCATAATGAGGTGTTCCATTTTTGTTGAATTAGGCTCATACAACCTGTTGTTATACAACAATATCTAATCAACTATAATTTGGTATTCCTCATACTTCTTCATGTTTGGATCTTGCTGAAAACTTTATTTTACCATATTGAAACATTAATTATCTTGCAAGAGAGTTTTGATCCTCTGCTTAATGTCAAACTCACATACACTTGTATCTCCTAGGTGTGATGTTTGCACACTTTGAATGAGTGCATTTTCCACTCGGATTTCTTTCCATTTTATATGTTTAATATCAAAATCAAACTCACTGATTAGCACCATCCATCTAGAATTTCTATCATTCAATTGTGGACGATCAAACAAATATTTCAATCCACAATGATTTGTCATCAAGAGAAATCTTCTCCCAAGAATTTAACTCCTCCACATCTTTTTGATGGGTCTAAATTTGCCCGACAACAGTAAGGGGTACTCCTTGATACATTATCCCAACTAGACTATGCACCATTTGGATTAGGAGTCTCATCTAGAATTTGGTCGGTTTCCATTGATATTGTTTGGGTGGTTTTGGTTGGTTACAGACTGGTTTTCCTATGATGATGGATGATTAGTGGATATGCAATGCAAAGATGGAGATGAAGACTATGTATTAAATGCAAACTAATCTATTACTAATCTACTTTAACCTATCCTAGATAGGAGTAAACTAAACTAACTCGTGATTTGAAAATGAAACTAAATCCTGCGTAAACTCCTACACATATAGCTGGAATAGAAGAGCAGAATAAAAAACAAACGTGTACACATACATATAACCATATTAGTCTAAATTACAACAACGCACACATTAATAACTCAGAAATCTCAAGGCACAAAGATATTCAAAGAAACACTTAAAACTGTAGAATACCACATATTGCATAAGAATTAATCCATAGACAAACTAGCATTCTTACATTACATATGAACAACATTGATATTCACTTGAAATAATTCACCACTTAGATTTCTTCACACATAAAGAATTCCTTCTCTAAAAGTTGTCCCTGAGGGCTTCTCCTTATTAGAAATTTCAGCAATAATACATGAAAACTCTAAAACAACTCTCTAATTTTAGTAGACATTGTGTTCCCAAAATAGTTTCTAAATAGACAATGTTTGAAGAGTCAAAATCCCCTTTCAAATGGGGCTCTACTCTACTTTATACAATTTTCTAAGTAACTCCTAGGTGACTCTTCACCTTCTTCTTGAAAAAGGGGTTACAAAAATGGTTCAACTTCCTATTCCTAATGACAAGTGTGTAATAAGGACAAATTTGTGGTTGGTTGAGAAAAAGAAAAAATACAAAAAAGGTGTTGTCATCATTAAGCCACTATTTCGTCTTCATTCATGGGTTTTTGTCCGTGATGTATGTTTTCCAGATCTCTAGTTGGTCAAACAGGGATATGATTATCCTATAAACTAGTTGCTCCAAAGATGCATTGTTCATGGCCACACTATCTTCCAGGGTACTCATGTTTTTTGCTAGTATGGTCATGAAAGCTTGTATCATGGTATGGAATTTTACCGGTGGTAGAAAGTGTTGTTATATGAGGTCAGTGGTGATGGTAGTGGCTGCTTCAACCACTTCTTTTCTTTGATTCGTGATGTCATGCACCTTGTCTACCAACTCCTTTGTCACAAGATTTTTTCCCATCTTGTCTAGCTTTGGTAGTCTGCTGCTTTTGATCAATTCCTGCACAACTTTGTGTATCCTTGAGCATATTTCCAATGATTTAGTAACCTCCCTATCATCTTTCTACCCCACCTATTGACAATGGTCAAGTGTACACAAGTTTGTTTTTCTATCTGATTTTGATGGTCTATATAATTCTAGAGGTGTGTCAGGATTTTCAGCTATCCATCTGTCGATGTCATCAATTCTTTATTGGATAGTTTTGTATTGTGTCATCTTTGTCTGTATCTAATTGTTTTTCTCAATGATTATTACAACTGAGTTTTGAAAGAGGTGCAGGTTGGAATACATGTCTATGATGTATTCTTCTAGCTCACTTCTGACCTTTTCTGCAATATCCTTGAAACTTTGAACTCTTCTTTCATCAATCCTAACTTGCTGAAGATTGTCTTCCATCTCCTTGATCTTTGCTTATTTCTCTTCATTATGTTTGCATAGCATTCGAATGTTGTCTACACTAGAATTCATAAATGCGGAGCCAACTGTAGTTGTATCTATGGGATCTTCCCTTACATCTCTTGTCACAAGAACATGTGTGACAACCGAGATAGGCATTCCTTCTATCATCGACACTTTCTTAACCTATTCCTACACAATTTAGCATGTCTTGTTGTCATAGGTGAAGCTCCTTAAGTCAAGTACCTCACTTGGTTGGAATGGCTCACAGAGCCCAAGCCTTAAATCACCACCCGATATGTCTGTTCCCATATCTATAGTAGACATTTATGGGATATCTATTTCCATTAGCTGAGTGTCACCCCCTTTGTCTTCTGCCTATTTCTATTGTATCTCAGCCTTAGTTGCTTTGTCGGCTGCCTCTTTAGCTACCTTTTCTACTTGTTCTGTTGCAGTTGTTGCTATTGCTTCCCTTGGTGTTTCTTCCCTTTGTTTGACTTTTCGCTTTGCTACATCTTTCACATCTGCCTCAGCTCTAGCCTTGGCCTTTTCTGCTTCAATGTTTCACTTCTTCTTTCTTGCATCATTTTTCCTTTTTAAGACTCTCTCTTTGTCCCTCCTTTTTTTATCGACTGGTTCTTCCTCTACCTCTTCTACTAAAACCGAATGTATCAAGGAGGAAGTATGAGGAGATTGCTCAGCTTCTTCTTTCTCTGATTTCATCTTAGCTTATTATCTAGATTTATCTTCATCTATGATCCTTCCTCTTAGTTGGCCATGCCTGTTGAATATGACATCATCATAGGTTTGGTTGTTTTGGTGCACTTCTTCCTCTTCCCAAATATCTGTGGTATACTCCTAAGGCATACCAATCTTGTTGAAATGTTCTCTTATAGTGTTTTTTGGGTCATGCCTCATGTATCTCTCTTCCTTGAAGTGATAAGACAATAAGGTATTTACCTCTGCTTGGGCTTGCTTAGTATTTTTGAAGAAGTAATTTCCAACATACAATGGCAGCGAGGGCCAAACTGCTTTCTTCAATCGGTATAACATTCCTCCAACTCCATGTATGATGGTTTGGTATGCCACTTCTTGGAGTATGAGCTTGTCAAGTACAAACCATTGAAGCAAATGGGGTGGTTTCCTTGCACCATATACCCTTATATAAGTTCCATGCTCCATGAGATACCAATCCCCAATTCTCCTTATGAACACTATGGCTTTGTTAGTCATGCATGGGGGAGTGGTGTAGAAAATGAACTCGTATAATGTAGCCAAAAAGTGTTCGCATATCCTTTGGTATTACGTGCGGTACTTGTGTTCCCAAAGCACCTTACAATATACATGAATCATTGGGTCAGATGGTTTCCAACTCCACCCCATCCTAGGGTATTTGTGAGTTGTGCACATGATTTCCAACAAGTATGAAGACATATGGAAGCTTGGAAATGTTCCTGGTATGGATTCCTTTACCATAGAGATGGTCACCATGAGATTCTTAGACAAGATATCTTCCCAGTTGAACGATGCTCCCTCATTTGCTCAATAGTATATTAGAGGCATGTAAAATAGGGAGAATTGCGATGCATCATCTTCCCCGTATAATTTGCACAACATGGCTACTAAGTACTGGTAGGGCCTTCTTAGGGCACTTTTGGGATATCCACTTTTAGGTCTATACTTGAATTGCTTGTCTTCCCTATACCATTTGGGGAAGAGGTCCTTTAGTGTGTGCTCAAACTCACTAAGGATCTTGTTATCTAGTCTCTTGCTTCCTTTCTCAATATGATAAAATTTGGCCAAATAATATGGCCTGTATTATGCAATGGGGTCTTTCCTTGTGTTGTAGATGTATCTGTCATTTACATCTATGTTCTTTAGGATACACGTGATGAAATCAACACATGGGAATACTGATAGGAGTGTTTCTACTCTAAATATTCCTAGATTCCTTATATTCGTGAATACTTGAAGTTTGCTCGGGTCTTCAGCTTCGACGAAGAAATTGGATTTTTTGAACATATGGTATATTTCTCGCCATTTCAATGTATCCCCATCCTTTTTTAGTAGTCCTAATGTATCATCATATGTGGCTTTGACAATTTTTGTCTCACCCTCTACTTGTTGGCCATTATCAGAGGCCTCGACTACAAATTCCTTGCTTGTTGTTTTATTTCAAGGTGACATATTTGAACCTGCAGTGAAAGATGAGTTTAGCACATATATTATAATATAACATACAATTGAATGCTACTAAAGAGTTTGAATTACCAGAGGAATCATTAGTGCCACCACTACATAGGGAGTCATCATCTAAAGATATTAAAGCAATGTCAGGCATGTTGGACCAACTTGGTCGAAGTTTGAGGAAGAACGGGTGAAAAGTATTCTCAAAAGGCAAAATCGAAGGTTTAAAGATTAACTCCTTCGATGAAAATCGAAGGAGTTCATGCTAAAGTTTCCAAAGTGAGATAGTTTTGGTTGACGGAGTTAATAACAACTCCTCCAATGTGAATCATAGGATTTAACTTTAACTACTCAGATACATAGGTGAAGTTGTTTGAATTGGTTCCGATCAACAAAGTTAAGAACAAATACTCCAATGTGAATCATAGGAGTTAACTCTAACTTCTCTAATAACACATTGGAGGAGTTAACTTTTGTGCTTCCAAACTGAGATAAGGATCGATAGAGTTACTTGGAACTCCTCCGATCATATTGGAGGACTTAACTAGAAATCCTTCGATATGATCGAAGGAGCTACTGTTCAAAGGTCCGAGCGTGGGGTAAAGGTCGGGGAAATTACTTATAACTCCTTTGATCGTATCAGAGGAGTTAACAAGAAATCCTCCAATATGATCAGAGGAGTTGCCAACAAATTTTCAATGAAATCTTGCAGAAATGGAAAACGTTCGGTCTAGACTTTAGGGGTCTGAATGAGATTGGAAGAGGAATTATGTGCCTTGTTCTCTGCATAGAGACCAGGGTTGGGATTCCAACAAAAAATTAGTCAACGAAAGGTGCCTTAAAGATTCGAACATCGTGCAGGGAAAATGTGCTGCGAAGTTTTCATAAGGGGTGCAAGAAATAAGTTTCACATGGTTAGGTAACCACTATTCGTGGAGAGGACTAAGGATAGGGTAGTGTGAGGAACAAGGGAACGATGTAGAGAATAAAAGAAGAAGTGTGAAAAAAAATGAGAAACAAACCCTAACCCTCGAAATACAAAGAAATGTGTTTGTACATATCAACCTAATGCCACGTGGAGGATGATGATAAGTCATGAGTTTGAATGCGATGACCTGAAACTCTCTAGATCTGAAGTAAATTCCTCCAATTTCATCTTTTGGGGAAAGATAATGAAAAACTAGACTGTTTGATGTATATATAGATAATGGAGTATTTCATTGAATGCAGGGTAGGTAGGGTGGTTAAGGTCGGAATAATTGGGAGGAATTTCTCGATAAACATTAGAGAACTTAGTCGAAAGTCCTTGGATGTTCATTGGAGAACTTGCCTCAAATTCCTTCGAATGCATCAAGAGACTTGTAAGAAACTTCCCTGATGGGAATCAAAGGAGTTGGACCCAACTCCTCGGATTCCATCAGAGGCATTAGAACCAACTTTGCACGATGGGGAAGTATATGGGAGGTAAAGAGGGGAACTCCTCCGATGTACATTGAAGGATTTAGCTAGAACTCCTTTGATGTACATCGGAGGAGTTAGAACTAACCTGACCGATTTCTCTCAACTTGCTAAAAATGAAAATTTTCAAGTACTTCTTGTGCACATGCTTTCTTAAGGTGAATAGGATTTCCCTGAGAGACTTGAGGTAAAGAGAGGTTAAAGAAAACATCTTTCTACATAAAAAATTAAGGGAATCCATTTTCTAGAGAAGATGCAAATACAAGTAAAGGAAAATGGAGGGTTGTAGTGCATGTCACAACACATCTTTAATGCATGTACAATAGTTGCAAGCTCTAAGTCATGGGTGACATATCATTACTCATGCTCATTTATATGTCTTGATTCATAACAAATCACATGTCCTTCTTGCATAAGGAGTCCACCGAGCCCTTCCTTTCAAACATCATTACATAAAAATAGATATTTCTCGGGGTCTGCAATATTTAAAACATGGGTATTGGTCAAGAGGTGTTTCAGCTGTTGAAAGATAACTTCACACTCTGTTGACCATACAAACTTTATCCATTTCCTCTGTAACGATGCAATGGGATGACCAATCTTGGAAAATCCTTTAATGAATCTTCTGTAATATCCAACTAATGCTATGAGTGATCTTACCTTAGTTACATTTTGAGGGGTTGGCCAATCCATGATTTCCTTGATATTTTTGGGATATACTACCACTCCCTCTTCTGATATGGTGTGACCTGAATACTGAATTTTCTTCTATAAGAAGTCACACTTTCTATATTTGGCATATATAGGGTGATCTCTTAGCACCTGTAATATACCAGGATATCATCAATGAACATCAGAACAAACTTATCCAAATACCTATTGAGAACACTACTCATAAAACACATAAAAGTGGCCATTGCATTGGTAAGCCCAAATGGAACTACCAAAAACTCATAGTGTCCATACCTTTTTCTAAAAGCTATCGTGTGGATGTCTTTATCCTTAATCTTGACTTGGTGATATCTCGATCTCAAGTCAATTTTAGAAAATATTGTAGCTCCTCTGAGCTGATAAAAAATATCATCGATCTTGGGCAATGGGTACGTGTTCTTGATGTTCATATTGTTCAATTTTTGGTAATAAATACACAACCACGATGTACCATCATTTTTCTTCATGAACAGTGCGGGTGCTCCCCACGGGGATACACTCGAACTGATGTACTCTTTATCCATCATTTCTTTTAATTTCTCCTTTAACTCTATCAACTCTGGTGTACTCATTATGTAGGGTAGTTTTGATGTTGGTAATTCTCCTGGTACAAGATATATTGAAAAATTGAGATCTCTCTTAGGAGGATGTCTAGGTACGTCCCATGGGAATACATCTCTAAACTCCCACAACACTGGGTGATCCTCAATCTTTATCTCTTTACTCTCTGTTGCATTGAGTAATAACATTGCATACAAAGGACACCCTCTTCAACTAAACTTTTTGAGTTGCAATGGCGATATCTTCCTCACCGATATAGGCTTTTGAAGTCCTTGGAACACCCTCATGTTGCATTCATTGTCTTCACATTCCAAGGTATTGTCATGTAAGTTCAATCTTGCTTTATGGACAACTAACCATCCCATGCCTATCAACACATCATATGATCATAAGGGTAGGATTTTTAAGGTTTGTTGTGTATGCAGTCCACTCATTTCCAATGGGGATGCCTCTATCACTTTTGTTACCTTTCTCTTAGTTCTTGTGGCTAACTAAACCAACCAAACTTTTGCATTCTTTTTCCTCTATAAGGCACATGCTTCAACAACCGGGGGTGAAACACAACTAAGTTTAGAACCAGGGTCAATTAAAACATAAATGAGTTGTTTGGAAATTATACCTTCCAACTCCACCACAAAATCTTGGTGGTCTGCAATGTCCCTCAGTTTACAAACATTTTAACATTTTAATTTTTGATAGTTTATGTTGTGGAAGTATTGGAAAAGATTTATGTGAAATTATAACACCATAAACATTGATGATAAATATTTTGTAATCTTTATTTTTAATTTATTTAATTAACAAGAAACAAATTGATTAGAGAATCTAGTTACAAAGAGTAAATCATTATTCCATGGGTGAGTGAAAAGGATAAAAAACACCAAAGTAATTATTGTCCATGGGACAAGTGAAACTCTACTCCCAAAGGTGTGGGATGTGAGGGAACAAGCTAACACAAAGTTAGGCCAAGAAGATTCCCTAGGATTAGGGATGAGGCCATCTTGAAAAGACCCAGGCAAGCTATTATATACAAGCATGTTATGAGGCATGACACTGCTAAGTACTTGTGAGGAAATTGGTTTCATGGTTTTGGACATAATCAAACTCTGAAAAATCAAAGAACAAGTAACTTTGGTTGTTCGTGTCTAGGGTTGGGAAGACCTAGTTCTCTACTTAGTTTGTTTCCAGTTATTGAAGTAGGCCCATATATGTTCTTAAATTTATTTATCCTTTCTTTGTTTATTATTTATTACATTAATTGTAAATTACACAGTGTTTGTTCAATAGAAAATTTTTACAAAATTTATAGCTTTTGTACCTAAACGAATAGTGTGTTCTTCTTGTCACTAAACTACTCGTATAAGTATTCATTAAATTACCAGTGACATATTTCTACTTTGAAAAGAATATTTTTTATAATTATTGCAATGAGAAATAAAAGAAAGCATAGAAAAGACTGTAGGTTGATATAGTTGTGAAGAGTTTACTATTATTGCAGTAAGAAAGAAAAGAATATCTAGTATTCTTTTATTTTTAAATAGGTTTGATCATTTAAAAGAAGTCTAGAAAAATTCAAAGAAATTATTGGATAGAAATACAAGAACACAATTATATACAATAGATTATCTAGTAAACTATTATGTGCATTAGTTCCATTTCAAAAATGCTTGTTCTAAATAGTATACGTTACAACATGCATCTGGTAGACATAGTTGTCTATATTAAACATTTCTGGATATTGTTTTATTTTCATAAACAATTTGTTAAAAAAAATGTAAGAGCAACTCTTGACTAGCATATATTATAGCAAGTGAAAAATAATGATTCTTTTGACATTAAAATGAATCAAAACCATGGTATCCAATGCAAATTTCATAGACAAAGAATATTTTCTATACAAAATAGAGTGTAGAGATAAAAATAATATAATAGTTCAAGAAAGACTCTCGGTTTAACCCATTAAAACAAGGTATTATAACCAGAGCTTAACCCAAGACATTTTCCATGCCATAGATGATAGCAATGGTATTGGTAGAGTGACGACTTAGAATAATTAATGGTTCCAAGACGTGGCATGGCCGAGAGTTTATCTCTATGATTACCATAACATTTATGATGAGTAAACCAAGCTTAATGTCTTGTTAACCATGCAATTAACCACACGTTAGTTCAATACGTTTAATTTGTGACTGTGAATCATGGAAATAGTAAGCATCTGTATATGTTTTAACCTTATTCCAATATTATTTGTAGACTTAGGCCAAGAATGTGTGGGTACAACAACATGGTCGTTAAAGGTATGGTGTATGTTGTATTAATTTCTATAGCTATTATATATCGGTGGGTTGAGGATATAATTCACTGACACATGAAGAACACATACATATATGTTGGAAGATTAGTTGTTTTCATTGATGTCAACCCTAGCCATTGGCTTTTGGACCCCACAATTGATTGAAGTAGATAGACATGAAGGACATTACACATGTAGATACAACACCCATGGATGGATAGTATAAGTCATGCCGCTTTCAGTGGTATGTGGCACGTCACGTGGATCCTCAACATGACAATGTGAATTGAACCAGAAACTACATGTCGGCCCTAATGTTAAAAGGAAGTGACATAAAGGGTATAAATACATCTCATTATACATTCATTTTTTAATACACACAAGTTTATTAATGAAAGAGGAGATATAAGTCGAATTTCTAAGGAAATCTGAAGTAAAGAAGGATGAATTTCAAAGGAGGATGAAGTATTTTGGTGATGTGTTCTAAGTATTTCCAACAATTGGTTTCAAAGCAGGTTGCCTTCAGAATAGTTTAACCACTGGAAGGAAAATCTTGAGAAGAGATGGATGACCATGAGCACATTCCAAATGGGATTCAACGATTTGATGGAATCAATTATACATACTGGAGTGATAGAGTGAAAACTTACCTAAAATATTTGGGATTAGACATTTGGTACTCAGTTGTAAATGGCTATGTAATCGTAAAGAATGCTCCAACCGATCCAAATGAGAAGAAGCTTATGAGTTGTAATTCAAAAGCTAGACATGTTATTCTAGGAGCATTGGCACCAACCATTTCTAGCAAAGTGATGGGCTGCAACGCTGCTAAAGAGGTATGGGACAAACTCAAGAGTATCTATGAAGGTGATCCAAAAGATAAGTAGGTCAAGCTTCAATGACATAGAGAAAAATTTGAAAATTTGAAGATAGTGTTGAGCACTCAACACACCCTAAAATCCTTACCAAATTTTGTCACTTTTTGGCTACCACTTGTTTTCTACATGTGTCTAACTCGATTTCATTTTGGGAAATGTTTTATCTTCGTTTTTTTTCATGTCTCTTATCACCTAGTCAGGTTTGTTTGAACTTGTGAAACCTCATGTCTAAAGGACCTTCACATCTGAATTAAGAACCAACAACTAAACGATGCACCTAACACACTCAAATTCAGCGTCGGAAAGAATTCAAGTGAGTAAAGGAACCACACAAAAACAACAATCGCCAAGCATCAATCCTCATCGATATCAACAGAAGGCGGTTTTGGTTTACATAAGTTGTTCGCATAAAGGTTCGAGAGATAGCCAATTCCCTTTGGCATCAGGAAAATACTAGAAAGACAGACGTTAACAAAGGATGTAAAGATATTGCCGATAGCCGATGCCCGATGTGCCCTATCGGGATCGGGGAAATCCAAAAATATCACAACAGTTATTTCGATCAAGATAAATTTATCTCCGATCGCCGATACCCGATGCGTTTTTGGCATCGAGACTTTTTCGAGGAGGCCAATTTGGGGTAGGTTTATTGCCGATCGTCGATCCTTGACACTTTCGGGCGTTGACAAGTTAGGTTTGGGTTTTATAAACATATGGCTTAAAGAAAGTCTCGACTCCGGATGACACGAGCGAATGAAGCCACTAGTCTCGAATGCCACGTGTCTTTACCACGTAAGGGGGTCGTACAGTCTAATTTTATCCCGAGTCATATTTTTGGCTCCATGGGTCCTAGTCACACCTCCGAGTCATCTTTTCCATGTCAGCATTGTATGGTAAGATCGATCGACGTCAGAGATTTTGTAGGAGGATATCAATGCAAATTTTCACAATACAATCTCGACCCCCGATCCGCCAACTGAAAGAGCAAAACGATGGAACGTTTGCGGCCTAAGACATGATCAGATTTTGGACATTTAAAGAACTAGTTAATGCTTGATCCCGCATTAGTTTATAACCTGTGTGCGGATTAGACAACAACATTTTGAAATCAACGATAGACCATTTTACCACCCGCGCCTCTGTCATCAACCCATGATGAATTTAAGTTTAAACACCCATGAAGATATGGTAGAAGATTTGTTGAAATTTCACTCATAACTTGAATGGAATGGTTGATGTGACATGGTAAGTTCATACCTGTTTAAATCTCTAGGACGATTTTGAACAAATTCATTCTGCGCGTAAGTTTAATTCCAGAGCATCCGAAGGAGCAAAGCGAGCTTCGCAAGACTGCATTGACTCTTTGATTATCTAAACCATGTTTAACAAGTTTCAGAGGTATGTATCCAAGTTTGTCAATTCATTGGTTATAATTTATGTATGTTCATTTGGTTTCTTACACATTCTCTAAACTATGCTCTAGTTGCAGGAAGAATTTTGTCGAGAAATCCCACCACCAAATGCTCACCTAGAGAAGCAAAGATGAAAGAAGCCGAGATAGGCGAAGGATCTTCTCTGTGGACTGCAAGGAAATTGGATTATGCTCCTAGAGCAGAGCCTGTCATCAAAACCTCGACAAAGAAATATTTTCCCAGCCTCCGGCCTTCGGTGATACTGAAGAATGCACTGGGTCCAAAATAATGCTCCCACAGTGGGGGGATCTATTTAACAGGATCAACTGAGAATAATACCCATAATATATCCCACAAAATGATCCTAATGTAAGGATGCTCGATGACCAGGTGTTCCCGAACATCTGATGGTTGTATTTACACATGGTGGCAAGTAGAATCCCGGTTTTCCCCTGCATATAGGTTCTGAAATGGCTCATCGAACACACCGAGGGGCCAAAATGCTTGATCAACGATGACAATGGTAGATGAATCGGAGTTTTCCTCCCGACAGAAGTCCAGAAGTACTATAAGCTCAGGGACCCAGAGGATCGACTCAACACGGACTTCATGGTAAAGTTGATGGCCTCATGGTGGAAGGAGGACAAGAAGTTCACTAAACAAAGCAATGTCTGGTATGGAATGATTAATCTGAGGGAGCCATACATATATTTGATGACTCTGATCTGTCGGTTATATGGAGAAAAAGACTGTTCCAAGTTTTTGGAAGCATGGATTCCTTTGGCATACATAGTTGCAATCGTCGAAAGCAGCTTCAACTAGGGAGAGATAATCTCAAAATAATTAAGAATCTGTGTATAGCAGGGTTAGACACTGAAGGAAGGAGAGGCACCAAATTTCTACATGGACTCATACCTTCTCGATGTCATGTGCGCAAGGAACGTCTTTGTCGGCATGAATCTAAGCTGACATGTTGCAGAGCTCCCCCTTATGGCGCTAGTGACGTGAAAAGAAATGAAAAGATGGTATGAGAAGGACCACTAAGCAGTGGAAAGAATTGATTACATCAGCACGATTCAAAAGGACCAAGATGCCGAAGAGAATGACATTCGGGTGCTAAGGGACAACAACATCGACCATATAAGGAAGTTGGTTGAATACTGGGTGAAGATGGCCCAAGAAACTCAACAAGAGATTCAAGAGAAATGGACCGATTGCAAAATAATATAGACCAATAGCAATTGGCTGATGAGAGACATCGGTCTCCCAGAATTCGGCTCACCCGAGGACTTTGTCGACTTGCATGACATAGTCAAACAACATGCAAAACAAGACTCATCGTGGACTCTAGAGATATCAAAGGTGGCAAACATGGCGCCAGGTCAAGTACAAAAGTTCATGGAGCACCCGATCAAGGCTCAAACAGTATTACAATATTTAAGTGTTAAAGTAGTCAAGTATCGAGCACAGGCAGTGGAAATAAAGGATATCCTTTCGGCCTCGATGAACCAACACAAATTCCCGTATGCCAACACATGCGAGAAACTCTTCATAAAATGGTCAGAGTATGAGAGGAGTCATCCACTTAAGTGAAACCATTTGATGACTCTTAGAAGACAGAGAGATGGAAGAGCCATGTGGTGATGTTTTGTTTTACTTAGCTTGCACTTTTGATAGTTATTTTTAGTTGATAATGTTGATTAAGGTTGCTTGTCATTGATGTCAACCCTTGAAGAAATCCCAGTAGCACAAAGGTTTGGGTAATGGACCCAAGTTTGTTTTATGTAAATATGATTCATTATTGTCTTGTCATGGTTGATAATAAGTACAAATGGATGAACTCCAAAGTGGTCCCCTTATGGTGAAATCCCTCACAGGAAGACACTTTGCATATTGAGTTATCCTAGAAGTATGGTTAGATAACCCATGCTTATTTTTGGAATAATGAGATGAAGGTCAGTGAATTTATCAGTGAAACTATCCTAGATGTATATTTCTTATCATTCCATTTCCGGTGGTATGTGGAACATCACATAACTCCTCACGGTTAGAGAGTTATGGCCATGAGAAGTCGGAGAACCTAGGTTTGTGTAATGGACCCAAGTTTGTTTGATGGATAATGGTATGAGTTTTGATACGTTTTCAGGTAATACTAGTCTATATGGATAGTACATGTCATTCCATTTCTGGTGGTATGTGGAACATCACATAACTCCTCATGGTCTGAGAGTGATAGCCTTATGAAGTTGGAGGATCCTCATATGTCATCTAGAAGCCCCAAAAGGTGAAAGTAGTCAAAATGATTTAAGATATTTTATAAGGTAAATAGTAAAGTGAAGTAATGGTTGTACTATAATTCAAAGTGAATACAAAATAAATTATTTAAATAACAAATTTAATGGAGAATTTAGAAGTGGGTTAACCCTAAAATAAGGAGAGTGGGCAAAGTGACCTAGAAGATGTTTTTAAGGAAGCTACTTGGAGAGTATAAATAAGAGTCAAGGCTCTCTCATTTAACACACACTTGAGAATATTGAATATCTAGAGGTTTCCGAGTAACCAAAGGATATCTAAGCTGAATTTATGAGGGAAGGAGAAGAAAAGAAGGTCGGAATTCAAGGAAGGATAATTTGTTTTGATGATGCTTTATAAGGTATGTTATTTACAGGTCATCTCACCATTTTCACAACAATGTTTTTTCTAGAATGATTCAGATTGTGACATTGCTATTCCATTGAGTAAACATATCCAAGTATATGTGGTAAAAAAATCATCTTTTGGGTCTGATTCGGATTATTTTCGGCACGAAATGAGAGCGGAGATATAATACATAAATATTCAGAGATATTGCAAGAGAGACAAAATTATAACAGAGATATAGCAGAAATATAACAAGAGTCACAGATATACAGTAATACACGATTTCTATTAATGAAATAAATGTACAGAGACTGTAAAAGTATAGAGTGAAAGACTCGCTAGAATGGTGGTATCTTATCTCTGAGAAGAGATGTGACGGCTACTCACATTTGCAAGAAGATGATTACAATGAGGCTCTGAAGGCCTTTTTTAGAATAAGAAAGAATGCCAAAAACCTTAGACATCCAAAAACCTAACCCTAGGAGATGAAGCGCCAAAAGTCATGTGGGCCCTGTTTGTGTAAGTTGGTGCATCAACTTCCCGGTGTCGTAACTTTTTCATACGATCTCCGTTTTAGGTGTATGATAGCTCGTTGGAAAGATATATCCGAGGACTAACACTTTTGGGTGAGAAACATTGATCTAATATCCATTTCTCTCCCCTTTTTCTCAAAAAACATTGTTTATGTCCTCAAAATGGCCTCGGAAGTTAAAAACTGCTAAAAATAGTTAATTGCCAAAATTGCTAAAAATCTGTTTTGAGTTAGTTGGAGAAGGTGGGTGGCCACCGATATCCATATGGATCAATCCTCCCTCCTTAGGAAGAAATGGTCTCCATTGCATTGAGTTCCCGGGGGAGAGGGGAAAGTGATTGCTGAAACTGAATCTTGGTGAGTTGCTTGCCTTGCTAGAGAAGTTGCGTTGCTTAGCTTGTTGAAGGTTGTCACAAACTTGTGGCTGAAAGGGTTGGAACTTTTTAACCAGGCTAGCTACATGAGATGAATTTGTGCAGAAGGAATATTTGTGCTTTGTTGCAACCTTGTCGACCTTCTTCTGTTGGATAGAAGGTTCTTGGGGCAAGGCTGTAGCAGTTGCAGTGTCCTTTTGTTCCCCTTTTGAACTGATTGTAAAGAAGATGAATTTCACAGTATGAGATACTACCTTGCGACACTGTTTAGGTGGGGTAGTAGTTGGAACTACCTCTGGTATTCTGTAGAGATGACCCCCCAAATTAACAATGACACTATGGGGTCGAGACTCATAAATAGCATGGCGCTTCCACATATATGGCTGGCCCAAAAGAACATCACAAACATCTAGTGGGGAAACATCACATAATACCTCATCCTTGAAGGGATGGATGCCGTATGACAATCGACACTGCTGGCTGACACGAAGATCTTGTTCTTGGTGAAGCCACCGAATGCTGAATGGCTGCGGGTGTGGTGTTGTCGAAAATCCCAACTATTTGATGACCTCTGCTGAGATGAGGTTCTTCTGGCTTATACTATCAACAATAAAATGCAATGGGGTACCCTTCACCCACATCTGTGAATGAAAAATGCACTCCCCCTCTTCAGGATCTGTTGGTTCTTCTAGTTGAATTGCTGCGGTCACAACAATAGCAGTGGGGTCTGTAGCAATGATCTATCCTTTACCAGCATTTTCAGAATCAGATTCAGAATCAGATTCAGAATCAGGGTTCGACTCCTTGTCTTTGATCTCAACCACCAATGACTATTTTGAGTGACATTCATCGGTGTTGTGCCAGGGGCTTTTGTGGAAATCGCACCATTTTCCGGTGTCCTTCTTTGTCTTCCTGTGGCCCTTCTTTTCCTGTGTCTTGGACTGATTTTCAGGAGACTATTTGTTAGGGTTGTCTTTTTCATACTTTGGTTGTTGCGTATTTACAGACCCGAACTCCCATTTTTTCTGGTGCTTAAATTTCTGCTCAATTTTAACAACATATCGATAAGCACCACCGAGTGATGAGATGTCGAAAAAATCCATTTCAGTTTGTGTAGAGCCCCATGGTATTTCAGAACCAAATGTTGTTCAGAGTCTTTGATACCCATATTGGTGCGCAAGGTATGGAAGGTATTGGTGAACTCCAGAACTGCTTGGCCCCTTTCTTGCCGTAGTGTGGCCCATCTCATGTACTGGTCCTCATAGTTGCCAACAGGGTAATACTATTCCTTTACCGCATCCACAAAAAAATCCCAAGTGGGCTCGACCCCATATGTTCCAGACTCCTCTGTGGAACTCTCCTCCCAGTAAGTTTCCCACCAATGTTTGATATGGGGGAGAGCCTTAAGGAGTGCGAAGGTGATCTTTTCCTTGTCGGAAAA
>SNQJ01S0036661.1:14272-24289 GCA_010110895.2 Picea sitchensis
GATCCTGATCCTGGGCTCCTCCTCTTCCTTGTCCTCCAACTGCTTTGCTTGAATTCTCCTAAAGCTTGAGGAAAAGCTAAAGGGTTGGGACAATAATGGACTTGGCAATTTTGGCAGAGTTTCTTTGCTATGATTTTTCCTCCCTTGAATAGTACCCCTACCCCTTCTTTTATAGGCTAGAAGGAGCTAGGGTTTTTGACGAACTCTCGGCCATGCATGGCTAGGAGTTCCAGTTAACTGACAAAAATCTCTTCGTCCCGGCGGAAACTTTCCTGATTTTTTGCTTTGTTAGGTAAACGCGGGCTGTAGTGGGCTAGCCCACGGTCCACTGCGTGCAGTAGAAGGCCAGCAAGCGGTCACCCGTGCCCAGTGTTAGGTTAGGGCGCGTGTTGCTTGTTTTAAGTGATTTTTCAAGGTTTTATTCAGCATGGCTTTGGCTAGGAAGAGGCATGAGTTGGCCTGATTCCAGGTAAGCCTGTGTGGTGCATTTTAGGGTTATAACACATATTGATTCAAGTTTCAATTTTGAATTTTTGAATTAGACTATCAACACATGTCAACGCTACTATTTCAAATAGATCGTAATTTTAATCATGAAATAAAAAGCAGGTGTTATTAGAAACACTACTTTTTGATTCAGAGATCAATTTTAAGATTTATGTTTGCAATGGTACTAGTTTTCAAGGACACAATTTCAAAAGGGTTGTAATTTTAACCTTAAAGAAAAAGGGGGTGTTACTGGTAGCACCCCTCTATATTTTGGGGGTTGATTTTAAGATTTGTTTTGCAACATTATAGATCATAGTTACAAAAAAATGCAATTTTAACCTTGAAAAAAATGGGTGCTACCAGTAGTACCACCTTTTGAAATAGGGGTAAAAACAACCACCAAATATAACCTCTAAAAAATGAGAACTCTTAAGAGTAATTTGGTAACTATGTTTAATATATAAGACAACTATGAGTTAATAATTCCAACATTCCCCCTTAACAAGTACTTGTCTTTATCTCTGACAGGTTAGGTCTTCATCATCATCTATTCCTTTGCAACACATGCTCCACCATGAATTGAAGAACCTCATGATCAAAACAGTCTATATCTGGTCCAACCCGACCCTTGCATTTTGTGCCTCGATCATGTATACATCATCAAACTATCAATGTCCATATAAATGAACAACCATCCACCAGAATACATGGGTACCTAATTTCTTCAATTGTCTATCTCGTAGGATGTCCTTTAGGTACACAATTCATTCAACTTCTCGATGAACTCCCCCTGAATGTACAAAATACTTCCAGTTTCTAGACCTACCACACCTCCTAGAGTCCACAACCAACATGGTCCACCCATAGAGCATTTCACTAACACATGACCCACTCCTTTAAGTGTTAACAACTCTATAAAAAAGTTTTTTCACTATACTAAACAAGTTATCCAAAGCATCAGGGACACATGGTAAAGGGGTATGCATGCCTATGAAGGGCTTACAGCCATGTGCCCTTTACATGTTACATAGATAGATACAAGTATATACCATTAAAATGCTCCATCTCATGGAGGCATGAGGTACAAGCTTTTATAATATCACTATGTACCAAACAATACTTCTCCCAAGTACAAACTCTAGGCAAGATATAAGGTCAAAATTTTCAAGGACCAATACATAGGATATATACATCAAATACTTGTTTCAAATATAAGGTGTGATTAACATTTTCATATGGTAATTATTTTTTATTAAACACAACATGAAAAATTTACCTTGTTTTTCCATCACCACCTGATCTCCACTACTACCAGAAGCACTGTCACTAGAATCCATTGGACCAAACTCCAAAAATAACTCTTTGTTGCATATAGAATAACATCATTGTCTTCCCTACTGCAATATCATCATTCCAACTCATAATTATCTCTACTATTATCACTTGGATTCTCTATCAATAATAATGCAACTTTATTCACCCAAAAAAATCACTTCCATCTCCGAATCAAGTTATCCATGCTCCTCCATTCACTTATAGGGTTGTCATATCAAACAACTTACTAGCTGAGAACCAACTATGCCTTTAGGCCAAACATTGGTACCACATAGTTATAATAGGAACATGTTGTACTCTAGAGCCTAGCATCAACTTGACTATAAGGATTGAACAATTGGCCATCCTATGGACATATTTCCATCTACCAAGACACCTAGGTACCCAACCATGATGGTCACTAGTTCTCTAAGGAAATAGTCTAGATATAGGATATATCTGAGTCAATATTACGCCCTATATAGGATATATCTAAGTCAATCTTATGCCCTATGCACCTACCAATCTGAGGAATTATGGAAGCACATTCATGAGATAGTGTTTCATCAAGGAACAAATGAAGGTAACAAAACATGTACCTATATTTCCCTTTGAGCTACAACATACCTCATCAAGAAAACTTCGGAATGATTTTTACATCAGATAGTTTTTTCATGAAGGACAACAAAACATCAACAAGACATAATGATACATATGATCAAATGTGATATTTTCATCTTCAACATCCTTGTCCAATATTCTTCTTGTAGCTTCCATGCTTCACCTTCCAATTGTTAGAATAGTCAATTATAACAAACATTTCACTCACATATTAAGTTGACTAGGCTCAATATGTTTCTTTTACAAACCCTCAAAAATTTCAAGAACACATTTCACTGCACCATCACCTATTTTTCTTGATGATAAGAAGGAATAACCATCAAAATTGTGTACTCCCCTGCTACACCAACATTTGGTTGAAGATATAATGAGTCAAACCTAGTAATGTCACAAAGAGGATCTCCCAAATATTTGAACATTTCTTGATAGCCAACAACTTGAGCTTGAGGTGTCAAAGGGTGAATATCCTCAACAGTCACRGTTCCCATCATATTCATTCCAACTACAAGCATTCTTTCTCAAACATGAACACACTATGCAATATTTTTCACTGCTTTTTCACCATGATATATTTCATAAATAGTAGACATATTTGCTAGCAAGGCTTGTGTCGTGTAGATGTTTCTAGTGGCATTATATCATCAAATATGTTTCTCATGAGTCTACATCACTATCTGAGGATCCTGATTACCATTTGAATCCACACTCACTCTTATAATCCTCTTGGGCATGATTCTCTTATATTCTAGCAAAGTATTCAAAAAATATACATGAGGCCCTCCATATCCCATCGAAACCTCAAACCTATGTGCATATCCGGTGACCATATCTACTCCGAACTCTTTTGAAGGTTTCAACATCATCAAATCTAGTATATATGTCATAATCAAAACCTTAACACCATTGACATGCACATTCTTGATGAAATCAGATTAATCCAAGACCTCCCCATTGGTTCCAAGATATTGCACCAAAATATTCACCATTATGTTGATCTTTGATCTTTGATGCCTCCACAGTTTTCCAAATGTCACAACCAACCTATTGACTTCAAACTTGTAACATCCCCATTTTTAATCTCAGTTTAGCAATATATAATGTAAATACAATGTATGGCTATGAGCATGACTATGTAATATGTAAACATTGTATATCATAATGATAAAATAAATGTAACACTTACTGCAGATGGACACAAACAGAGTAATGGGGGGATAAGTTTCCACAAGAGAGGGGAAGGTCTAATAAGGGGTCCAAGGGGGAATTATTCATGTGTATTAATCCCAACCCACTTTCAAAAATTCTTATTGTGTATAAACCTTCTAATTTCCTTTTGAGTGTATCAAATCCCCAATCATTAAATACATGTAAGAGAGTTGGTGTGAAAGGTCACATCCCATAATAATTGAGAGCATGGGGCCAAATACAATCAACATTGGGGAGTTTGAGAGTCAACATGCATGAGAAAAAAGGGAAATTTGAATGGGTAGTGTAGATAGTTTTTTACATGTAGAGTTTTGGGACAACAAGAGAATTCCAACTATTGAAGCTCGAAGGTAGCCATAGTGGGTGTTGTGGACAACTTGTTGGAGTTGTAAATGCTTGAAGAATCAGTCTGTTAAGAATGTAGAAGAGATATTTGTGTGAGAAATTACCCTCAAGCAGTGATTTTTTTGTTGTGAGTTTCCTATTGCAGCTATAAGTCCTTGAAGTCCCTAAGAAGAGAGATTCCTAGACAACCTACACTAGAGCCCTAAAGGGAAGTGGGAAGTGTTATAGCAAGATTTTCCTCACCATTGCTATCTTGCATAGAGAGCCTTTTTCCATTTCCCTATGCAGACTTATCATCCATTTTTGATGAATCTAGAGATAAAAATATACATTTTTCCACATATACGCTCCCTATCAGTTATACAAGATGCGTATATGCTTGTTTCTCCACTACAACTCGCTTATATCGATATTTGTGCCAGAAAATACAAAATGAGGTCGGGTTTCGATGTCACGATAGAAGATCTCTGATCCTTGGCCTTCCATATACTGGAAACGTTTCAAATCGGCCCTTCAATTGCATTCTGAAGGCTATAAGAGCACAATTTCAAGCTATGGAAAAGAGGAGAAAGCATTCAACTTTGAGAGAAAAATTACTCTGGAGAAATTAATTCATATTGAGTCTGCATCCCTTTGTCCCTCAAGTCTGAACACATTGTTCAACACCCAAGCTCTTTCCCTATTGATGAGAGGAACTCATTGCCTCTTTCCTATGAACTTGCCTTTGGTTGAGGATTGAAGTGGTGGAGACCCAGTTGGAAGGAACTTAGTTTCTTGGTTTCGAACCATGTTGACACAGAAGTCTGTAATGTTGTCACTTCTGCTCATCAATTATTAATATAAATACTTCTTTCCTGTCCTATTGGTATCTTGCAAATATATGATTATTATCCATGGGCATGTTTGTAATGTTTATTAATGGATTATGCTATCTGACGTGCTAACCCTTGTTATATCATCACTATGTACTTTCTCTGCTTGTTTGTTGAGAACTTCTTGCAGGTATAAATCTTTGGGTCAAAGTGGTCAATGATGGAACATCATCAAATGTTGGATCGAGGTAGGCCTCTTTCTTATATTTCACATTAGTTTATATAGCATATGTTGGAATTGAGTTGATTTCTGCAGTCATACCTGTCTGTTGTGGTTTACCCTTGGCCATAGAGATTTTTTCCCTTGTAACAAAAATGGCGACTCCACTGGGGACAGATATCCCTTCTAAGGGTTGAAGTACTTTTTCTTCTTACATTGCTCTTTTTCCTTTGTATTTCTTGTCGTATCATTGTTTGACAGATTTTGTTCACTCTGAGTTTGAGTTTTCATCCTTTTTCCCTTGCCTGGCCTTGTTTTAAAGAATATACGCCCTTTTTGCCTTGACAGTCGTGTATACACGCTTGTTGTCTCACTGCAAGAATCGTATATACACTTTGTTCTCCTGAAAAGTCACGTATACCACTTCCCCTTTCTTCTCTGCTTGGTTTAGTGACTGTTGGGTGGGATTTGGAGATTGTTGAGACTTCTTAGGTCTCTTTAGTTCATGTTGAGATTATCTGGGATGACAGGAAACCTGTTTGGAGTTCGATTTTTGGGCGGAGTCTTTCTCTTTGTTTTCTATTTTTGATTTGTCCTTATTATCTGGGCTGTTTGTTTGGCTGCTTGGTATTTTTCTCGAGTTATTTCTTTTATACACAGTAGAATTTATATATCAAGTTGTTCATCAGACCATGCATTTTCTTTTTAATATATTGAAAATACAAAAAAATAGGCATTTTGCATTGGTTGGCATTTTTATCTTTGAATCTTTATCATTAGCTTAGCACATTTAGCGAAAGATTGCATTTTACTTTTGAATTACAGAGTTGAAATTGAAGACTGCACTGTTTTTTTTAGCATATCATTCATTGAAAAGTTAAAGATAGACTTTGCATTATATCCATATTTATTTTCTTGCAGAGATATAACACCATGAGTTTCACTTCCATACCTTTTTGAGTAACCAAGGGCAATAAAATTTACGCTTTAAACTAAAATAGATTAGTCACGATTTTTTTTTTAGGGTGCACAAACTAGCTTAGGATTTAGTGCCTTGGAATAGGATCTTGTGAGTAAACTTCTCCAATGCAATTGAATCAACATATGTGTCTGAGACAGGGAGCTGAGAAGTCCATTGTATAATTGGTAATATAAGGAGGCTCTGCTCACACCGGAGTTAATCATGAGGTCACACGAAGTTAGTTGAAGGGATAACCCCTAGATACTCACCTAACATCATAGATATTTCTGTGGATTTATTCGTATTTGGGGATCTTGCTAGTACCCATACCTCTGTGAGAGGCAGTGATTTCAAGGTTTTCGGATTTGCTACCTTGCCCATATGGTGATCCAGAATTACGACTACTAGCCTGTGCATCGGTTATAGAATGGTTTATTAGTTTCTTAACTTAGGTATCTCATAGGTTACTTGGAGGGGTTATTCTACTTGTACCCTTAGTCAGATAAGGGTCGAAAAACACACAACCTTTATGGAGGATTACCTATCCAGGGGGATTTGACCGACTGGTTGTTAAGCCTACGAGGACCCTTATAACTAATTATGTTACCTCCAAACTTTAGTGGGGAGTCTCAGGTCCCTCTTGGACGAGACACACCTTCTTTAGCGAGGGAGGCCACTCAGCCACTTTAGCCTGTTTTCATGCATATTGGCCATTTGAATTTTTGGTATGCTCTTTGACTACTAGTTGGACCTAGGAGTCTGCTTTTGGTTTTATTGTCATGGATAGTGGAGTTCCTTTCACTCCTCCATTTACCGCTACCCACCCCATGATGCCTTCTCATTTCATGGGGACAGACCCTTCTGTTTTTTACAATGGTATGCACAATTACAATGCTCAGTCCGCGCCTTGGGTCTCTAGTTATATTTATGTTGATATTCCTTCCCATGTACAACCCCCTCCTTGGTCCACGTATATGAATCCTAGCGTTGGATATGGGGGCACCATCGCTCCCATACCCACTTCTTCGTTTGATATGATTCGTGTTCCCATGGGAGGATGGAACCTTCCCCCTTATGGATCCAATACTAGCTATGCTCTTTCAGGAGCCAGTGCTTAGATGGGTGCTTATTCCACTTATTACACCCCACCCATGTATCTTTCATCTTCCATGTCGGTCCCTTTAAACGCTTTTTCCATGACAGGTCCTCAAGTACCTCCAGGTATTTTGTATGGGTAGAATCAATTTTACGGTACGTGCTACCCTCTTTATGGAACCCCTTCACAAGGCGACAACATATATCCTCACTTGAATAATTCTTATCCTGCTTCGGTCTCTTCGCAAACCTCAGTGATGATGCCCATCTAGACCTCTTCGGACCACTTTTTCACAAACCACCACGTTTTTGGGCAAGGACAAGGAGTACACGAGGATCCTTTCTAGCCTGCAATGTTTCAGAATCAATCTTTCCCCGGACCTTGGAATCAAATACCGCAATCTATTGCTAGCCTAGCCACTGTCAGTCATACTGGTGCTCCATCGCCAATCTCTGCCAGTCATGTCGGCGATGGGTCGACATTTCTACAAATTATGTTGACAACTCACTCCCAACCTCTGCCAATTATGTTGGGAACACCATTCTTTTCACCCCAAATCATAGTCGTGTCATGTCTCCAACTTCTATTCATCATACAGAAGATGACTCTCTTTCCCTGAATATCCACATCAAGAAGCCTAGACGTCTCAGACGTAATCCTAAATTCCTTTGTAGGACTTGTGAAGGAAGTCACCGTACTCATTCATGTCCAGTGATTGCTGGGATACTAGAGGCGTGGGGCTCATCCAAAAGCCCTTCGGATTCAGAGACACCCACAGTTTCTCCTTACACCACTTCTCTTTTGACGGTCTCGATGGTTCCACCACCGCGACCTTCCCCTGACCTCACCCCCATTGTCGAGGGTGAAACGTCTCTTTCCCCCATTACTATGCATCCTCTTCAACCTATATTTGAATAAGTGACCACACCAATGCAATCTATGGTCAAATCAACTCTCCCTAAAGAGAGTGATGCACCTTCCAGTCATGTCATCAACATTCCAAATCCTCCCCCTTCTGAATGAGAGAGATTTATTCTTCCCCCGAATGCTCTCCCTCCAAGTCCTGACAAAGTACCCTTCGATTGGGATGACTTGATGGGGCATCCCATACCCCTGCCTATGTCTTTTCCACTAAGAGACATTATTCGAACCATAATAGAGACTATGTACTCCGTTATCACTTTCTCCTCCTCGACTTGGAGAGCTTTGGGCTTTCCCAATCTTTTGTCAGCTATCCGCAAGGTACTGAATTTAGGCAGAAGACTGGGATGGGAGCCTTGGCCTCACCCTTTACATGTTGATTAGAACATCAAAAACGAGTCTCAGTTAAGCTCTTTTCCGACTCGTCTAAAAACTGAAAAGATCACCGAGTGATTTTTCCCTTTCACACTCATTAAAGTTGGACTTGAAAGGTCATGAGTCTTAGTTAATCTCTTTTCCGACGTGCTATCGAAAATAGAAAAGATTGTCGAGTGAACTTGTCTTTTTAACACTCGTAAATTGGATTTGAAAAGACGTCTATTTGGCACAAGTTTACCCGTTTTAAACACCAATTAGACTAAAAGATATAAAAAAGGACTTTTTTGGCGTTAAGTTGTGATTGCATCTCATTCCCTCGCTTGCAGTATTGAGCCTTTCGCTGATTCTCACTTTGCGTTAATAACCGTTGCCTAAGTAGTTTGCATCCTCAACCAAACAGACCCTTGTTTATATCCTTCACAATTTGACACCCTATACCCTAGAGGGAACATCACCCCGAGTGTCCATCTCCCGCATGCATTTCCTTGCATTAAGCATAGGTACGTTCCACTGCTGGAACTAGTTTTGCTTACTTGCGACACTCATTCCCTCCTCTGTATCATAGCATTCATTTATTATGAAAAAACAAAAAAGTACGGGCAGGAAGGGAGTACTATATTGTAATTGGAAGAAGTCGTGTCGCCTTTGAACAGAGCAAAAAGTTATTGAGTCCTTGTGTCATCATAATTTTGGGTTTAGCATGGCCTTAGGAAGATGATTTCGCTATAGAGTTTTCTCTACCCACTGGTTTCTCTTCTAGTCCCTATAGAGAACGTTATTGATGCCTCCTGCATCTAATTGTCACATCATTGAGTCTATGCTGCCGGAGTCCACTATATGTCTCATGCTCTTGTTCAAAGGAAGTCTATCAACCTGTGTCGGCCACTCAGAAATCTTGACTTTTCATGTCGGCCATACCCTCAGTTTGTCTTAGAATCACATGATACTTTGGTCTTATCATGCACCCTGACCCTACTTTCATCATTGGTAGGTCGCCTTGAACCCAACAATAGACATTTCATCATTGGTCGTTGACTGGGTGGTTTCCCTTGTGTTCGACGACAAGACATCTATTCACACTCTGGGATTCATGCAATGTCTTGGATACCATTAGCCTTATTGGTGGTTTCCTTGCCTTTGTCAGCCGTTTTTCATCATTGGCTACTATTCAGAGGGTATGTTTTGTGTACTGCTTGCATTTGGCACACATGAAAGATGCACAGAGTCATTGGTTCGTAAACATGTTCTTTGTTCGATCTCCACCAAATCATGAAGCTCCTGCTTTGTTCCTCGTGTTGACTGATGAGAGATGCCTCAATTCTCTCCTTTCAATGGGTCTCTTTCCATAGACTTCATCTCATTTATTTTGGATATGGGACCTAGAGTTTTATGAGTACCTTGAGGCTTGCAGTCATTAGTGGCAGGCTCTCTCGCCATTGACAGATGGGAATACATCAATGTCTCCTGATCAATGTATTTCTCAAGTGTTCGACATCGACTCCTTTTTCACACTTGTAGGAATGTACTCAGTGCCTTGATACCTACTTTCATTATTGGTAGGTTGTCTCGCATTTATTAACAGTATACCTCAATGACCGATAATAAAAAGACGTCTCATCATGTTCGACCTCAACTCCTTTATTCACATGATGTA
>SNQJ01S0036661.1:51457-68521 GCA_010110895.2 Picea sitchensis
AGGTGGTGACATGTGGAAACTCATGGTGACCTATCACACATGTACTCGTGTGATCCGGATTTTATGAGAAGAAATACATATTATTAACAAATTCTTAACACAAAATAACAGAGATACAGTAAAACTGGTTTTCTATTCAATAACGAAATAAGTTGAAACTGTAAAATGCAGTGGAAACAAGCTTGCTGGAATGGTGGTGGCTTATCTCTGAGAAGAGATGTAACGGCTGCGGGCATTCGCAAGAAGAAGATTACAATGAGGCTCTGAAGGCCTTTTTACAATAAAAAAGAATGCCCAAAACCCTAGACATCCAAAAACCTAACCCTAGGAGATGAAGCGCCAAAATTCATCTGGGCCTCGTTTGGGTAAGTTAGTACATCAACTTCTCGGGGTCGTAACTTTTGCATATGATATTCGTTTTAGGCGTGTGATAGCCCGTTGGAAAGGTATCATCGAGGAGATTAATTTTGGGGGCTCAATCATGCCTTTATATATCATTGAGGAGATCGATCCCGAAAAAACTTCATTTAGGCCCTTAAAATGGCCCCGGAAGGTAAAACTACTAAAAATAGTAAATTGCCAAAATTGCCAGAAAACTGTTTTGAGCTAGTTGGAAAAGGTGGGTGGCCACCAATATCCATATGGATCACTGTGGTGATGATCTGGATGTTGAATTATGTTAACTTGGATATTACAAGGATGCCACTAGGCATTGACTGGGAATGAGGTGGATGATGAATGATTGGTCAAAATATTAATTAATTAATTAATTAATTTTCTAAGGGCTAGAAAATTCAAATCATGATATTCTTCTATCATTTGTTTCTTATTAAGTGTATGTTACATTGTTCAATATATACACTAACAATTCCAAAATGTCATGCATGTGGGGTAAATTTTTGAAGGAAAAGTTGAAATTTTAACAAAGTAGGTCGAAATTCAATCCAAGGGTCAAGATTGCCCCATCAAACTTCATCTATAGTTGTTGAGTCACGATATTGCAGAAGGCATAACTTGAGCTCCAGATGATGAAATCATGCAAATTTGATACTGTAGGGAAGATAGTTTGACGAATAAGATGATGATACAGGTTTCAAGGACTGAAAGTGGCTAGAATGTTCTAAAAAATTGAAATATCAATTAACTTTTGTTTTTATGGATCCACTTGACAGCTCAACTTCATGGGGTCATATCGTGCGATCCAGGGGTTGGATTTTGATAAAATTTGTATCATTGGAAATATAAGAATATTAAGAAAAAATATAAATTAGTTTCCATGGATGAAAAGATGAATATAATATCTAGAAAAATAAACTACAATCTTCCTTTTAAAAGGGTAATTAATTAAAATTTGAAAATAAAAATTTATTTAAAATCTTTTATTAAAAAAGGAAAGGGACCCATTTGAAAGATGTGGATATTAATGATGTAATTTCATTAATGAGGTGTTATTTAAAGTATATTTTTCAAGAAAAGAATTGTACGGGAAATTCAAGAAAGGAAAAGCTCTAACTACTCAAGTAGTTAGAAAAATTAATTTTTAAAGAGAAGAAAGGATTCATCAAGGGTTCCAGAATCGAATAATCACAAGGGTAGAAGACCATTAGAAGAAAGTACATACACCATATGCAACAAATCTTTTGATCAACGAAGAGAAATATTCATCTTCTCCACTCTTTTTCTTCTTCTACACAGATTTCTCATGGCTTCACTTTTGTATTTCTGAGCCAATCATGTGGTTGAGTCTTCAGTGTTCTTCTTGTATTATTCAAAAGACTTTTATTATATGATCATGGAGTATTTACAACCATATATATGACTGCCAGATATTTTGTAATGAATAACACCTTTCATGAATAAAAATCCACAGAGAATTACTTTGATGTTGATTTCGATTGTATCTTGTAAGTTTGAGTCTTGAGTATGAAATATTTGAAATTGACCTATCAAATTCTCTTATGTTATAACTGTTACACTCTTTTAAAAGTCTTTGAGATGAGAAAAAAAATTCTCTCCTATTTCCTGTGAGAAGATATGGATATATTTACTATTTGTATGTAATCAAGAAGGTTGTATATTTGATGTTGAGCACAAATAAATTATTATGTTGAAACCCTCCTTCAATATTTTCTATTGTTAAAATACTCTTGATGCACATATAGATCATATTAGGTTATTGAAGAACCATTTTTTTGAATAAATCCAAGCAATAAATATCTATGGTTTGTTGCCTTAGCATTCTCCTAATCCAAGATATCAAAGATATATATTTAAGACAAAGAGGAGTACCACCTCTATAAAAATGCAGGGGGATTCATATCCTCATGAGGTTTTCATTTCAGTCCTAATGGATTCAAACGTCAACAACTACCTTATTTTTACAGTGATAAAATTAATTTTAATAAGCCTGATACTTTGGAAGAATCCATAAGAAAATATAAGTATCTTTATGACCAGATAAAAATAAGACCAGTTTTTCAAAAGGATTGGGATGATAAGAAAAGAGACAACATGGATCAAAGGAAGAAAGGATTCAAGCCACCTTTTTCCATAAACAACTCTAAAGCATATATTCAAGGAAAACCAACACAAGGTGAGCATAAAATTATAGATCCATTGAGAAAAATGCCAAGGAAAAATATCATAAAGTGTTGGGGATGTGAAGAAGACCACTTGTATAAATATTGTCCTAATTAAGGAGATAGAATGAGGACTATGATTAACATTCAAGAAGCAGATAAAGTGGATGACATGTTCAAGATCATGTCAAGGATTTATGTAGCCTTGGACAATATAAAACCAGACTACTAATCCCACATGTTTGAGGTAGAATGTAAGATCAATAATCAACCCATAACTATTTTGATTGATTCTAGAGGTATTCATAGTTATATAGATCCAAAAATAGTTGAAAGGTTTAAATTGAAGAGATGTAAGCATGGAATTTCTTGGTTTGTCCAACTAGCCATTAGAACTAAGAGAAAAATCAATGAAATTTTCAAGGATTTCCCAGTAAGCATGAATGTAGTTGGCACTAAGGAAAATTTGAGCATCATACCACTTGGGTCATATGATTACTTAATTGGTATGGATTGATTGGACAAGCATCATGTTATCCTAGATTTCTACAACGATGATTTCACATGCCTTGATGAGGAAGAGAATTCAAGGATAGTGAAAGGTATTCCAAGACCTATATCCATTAGATATATTTCAACATTACAAGTGAAAATAAGTTTTAGAAAAGGGTGCCAGATATATGCATCCCATATGGAAGAGATGACAAAGGATAAGGAGCCAAGTCTTGAAGACTATCCAGTTTTGAGGGAGTATGATGATGTGTTTGGGTAGTTATCTATTGACTTAATTTATGGAGATACCCCCATGTCCAAAACACCATACATAATGAGCACACTAGAGCTGAAGGAGTTGTAGATGCAGCTAGGAGAATTGTTGAAGAAGGGGTACATACATCCAAGTGTCTCACCTTGATGTTCTTTGGTGCTTCTTTTGAAGAAAAAGGATGGAACTTTGAGGTTGTGTATTGACTTCAGACAACTTAATAAGGTTACCATAAAGAACTAATACCCTCTTCTATGGATCGATGATATTTTTGATCAACTAAAAGGAAGGAAGATGTTTTGCAAGTTTGTAAGTTTGACTTAATATCAGGTTATCATCAAGTAAGAATCAGAGAAGAAGACACCAACAAGATAACATTTTGGACAATATATGTCCATTATGAGTTTATGGTGGTTCCATTTGGCTTGATGAATGAACTAGCTACTTTTATGTGTCTAATGAATGGAGTGTTCAGGGATTACCTAGAAAAAATTGTCATTGTATTATTTGAGGAGCATGAGAAACATTTGAAAATGCTTCTTCAAGTGTTGAGGGAGCAATAATTATATGCCAAGTTAAACAAATTCACTTTCCATCAAAGGAAAATCCATTATTTGGGCCGCATTGTCTCATAGGAGGGCATAGTAGTGGACCCTAAAAAGACTGGAGTGATCAAAAGTTGGTTAGTTTCGAATAATGTTTCAGAAGTGAGATCATTTATGGGATTAGTTGGATACTATAGGATATTCATTGAAGTTTTCTCCAAGGTCATACATCCAATCACTTCACTGTAGAATAAGGGAACAAAGTTTGAATGGACTACCAAGTGTGAGGATGGTTTTCAACACTTCAAGGAATTATTGAATAATTCACCTATTTTAAAGGTTGTAGATCCAGATGAATATTTTGTTGTGTGGATAGATGCATGCAGCGAAGGACTTGGGGTAGTCCTTACATAAAATGGGCATGTCATATTTTATGAGTCAGGGAATATTAAGGAGAATGAAATGAATTATTCTACCCATAAATTAGAGTTGGTAGCCATAGTTCATGCCTTCAAAATGTGGAGGAATTATCTCATGGGAAGAAATTTCAAGATGAAGAAAAATCATAGCTATATGAAACACGTTTTTGAGTGGCCAACACCGAATGCTAGACAAAATATATGGCTGGAATTTCTCAGTGAATATGACTTCAACATCAAGCACATCAAAGGAAAAGAGAATAAAGTGACGAATGCACTCAACAGGAGGGTGCATGAAATTCATGATGCAACCATTAGAATGTATTGTTTATATTTAAAAAGAAAAAAATTGGAACCTGTAGCATTAGATCAACATTATGAACAAGTTATAGAAGGATTACAACAGGAAAATCTACTGCTAAAATTTAAATACCACAAACTAGAAGAGGATGGAATTATCTTGTTTAGGGAAAACATTTATGTCCCTAACACTAGTCAATTGAGAAATATAGTATTAAAAGAGATGCACAATGTACCATATGTTGGACATCTAGGGTACCTGAAGAAAATTGTAGTATTAAGAAGCTAGTATTTATGGCCTGGAATGAAGAAGGACATGGATAATTACATTAAATAGCTAGGTGTATGGAATGTCAGAAGGTGACGACTAAACTCAAGCATCTAGCGCTATTGTTATAGGAATTTCCCATTATTGAATGGAAATGTGAGGTATTTACAATATATTTGATCACCAAGTTACCAAGAAATGCAAGGAAATATTATTCCATCATGGTAGTGGTGGAGAAGCTTACAAATGTTGCACATTTTATACCAGTGAAAACAACTCACAAAGCAACCAATATTGTAGAGTATTACATGAAGGAAATTTCCAAGCTACATGGTGTGCCTAAGGAAATAGTGTCAAAAAATATCCCAAGTTCACTTCTAATATATGGAAGGGGTTGTTTAAGGGATTCGAGACTAATTTGAATTTTAGTATAGCATATCATCCAGATTTAGATGGGAATATAGAGAGAACTAATCCGATAATTGAAGATATGTTGAGAATGTATGTAATGGACAAGCCTTCCAAGTGGGAAGACTACCTTCATCTAGTTGAGTTTTCTTATAATAATGGGTATCATACATTGTTGAAGATGAGCTTGTTTGAAGTTTGTGTGAAAGGAAATGTAACATGCTAGTGAACCAGGATAACCCAACAGACAGAGAAATCATTGGGCTAGAATTGTTAAAGGATATGGAAGAACAGATGGTAAAGATTAGAAATAATTTAAATGTTCCACATGATAGGTAAAATAGCTATGAAGATAAAAGTAGGACATATAGGTGATTCAAAGTGGGAAACCATGTGTTTTTAAACGTAAATGATAAAAGGAGCTTGCTAAGATTGGGAGGTTGACCAAAGTTGGCAACGAGATACTATGGGAAGTTTGAAGTTTTAGAGAAGATATGGCAAGTTTCATACATTATTGTATTGAATACATCGATGAGAATTCATAATGTATTGCATGTGTCTTTATTGAAGAAATATGTACTTGATCCTAACCACGTGATTGATTGGACTATGATCCAGGTGTAGCACGAAGGGGAATTTCGGGGTGGAGCCAATGCACATCCTGGATCAGAAATTCAAATTCCTCAAGAGCAAATTCATCAGCTTAGTAAAGGTCCAGTGGACCTACTACAGTCTTGAAGCTGCCACATGGGAGCACAAGGAGGCCATGCAGGAGGATTACCCATATTTTTTTGTAAATTTTGAAGAAAACTAAATGTACATTTGTATATAAGTGTGAAAGATTCCATTTTGGTAGTTGGAGTTCCTAGAGACACATCTCAGATACTTCCTATATGATCTGTGATAGATCCCTGGAAGGGAAGTGGTACATCGTGAGGGATTGTGGTGCAAATAATGGGCTACACTTCCTTGGGTTGTGAAGATTGTGAGGAATGAGAGATTGATGGCTAGAAGCATTGCAGGAGTTGTGAACTTGCAAAAGTATCAAGTATCATGTTGTAAAATTCTATATATGTATGATGGTATGGTGTTGTGCACAGAAGAAAATGCAAATTGTAAGGGGATGGGAATGAAACATCCCATTTTTAATCCTTGGTTTAACGATGTATACTGTAAATATGATGTATGGTTGTGAGCCCAACTATGTAATATGTAAACATTATATATCGTAATGATAAAATATATGTAACATTGACTGTAGATGGACATAGACAGAGTAATGGGGGGATAAGTTTTCACAAGAGAGGGGAAGGTCTAAGAGGGGTCACAAGGAGCAATTGTTCATGTGTATTAATCCCAACCCATTTTCTAAATTTTTTACTGTGAATGAACCTTGTAATTTTATTTTGAGTGTATCAAAGCCCCAATCATTGAATACATATAAGAGAGTTTCTATGAAATATCACATCCCATATTTATTTAGAGCATGAGGCTAAGTATAATCAACATTGGGGAATGTGAGAGTCAACAATGCATAGGAAAAAAGGGAAAAATGAATGGGTAGTGTAGGTAGTTTTTACATGCAAATTTTTGGGACAACAAGAGAGTCAAGAATGATAAATATTGAAGGTAGCCATAGGGGGTGTTGTGGGTATCTTGTTGGAGTTGTAAATTCTTGAAGAAGTAGGCAGTTAGGCCTGTAGAAGATATAATATCTATGTGAGAAATTACCCTACAATAATGAGCTTGTTGTTGTGAGTTTTTTGTTGCAGTGGTAAGTCCCTGGAGTCCCCAACAAGAGACATTCCTAGCCAGCATGTGCTAGAGCCCTCGAGGGAAGTGAGAATTCCTAAGGGAATGTGTGCGAAGAAGAGATATATCATTCCTTAGGTTGTGTAGATTGAGGGGAAGAGAGCTGGTGGATTGGGATAACTGTAAGAAAATTAACTTCATGTGGTTGTATTGGGATGTGATTGGACAAAAGTGAGACACCCTTTCTTGTGGATTCATAGCCCAACTCAGTGGTGATATTTTTTTGAGAGTTGGAGTATCAAATCTATGGTAGGGTGGAACATCCTTCCTCTACAATTGGTTTCATATTCGGTGAAAAAGATAAGTGTTTATCTATGTTACATTTTTCTTATTTATGAGTTTCATTTTTTATGCATATACTCTTCTCTTGAGTGAATTATATGTTTCTATGTGTATGTATACTTGGATACATTCATAGAGTTCCTAAATGCATGCTAAATCCTCAATGAATTGCATTTAATTGTGGGATGTATTTGTTGTGCGCTTACTATGAGTTTGAGAAATTATAAGAGGTTGTATGTATGTTTATTAGAATGCATTCATGCTTTTAAATAATTATGTTAGATGCATGGAATTTTAAAGTAGTCTACACATATTTAAATTAATGGGTATCATCATTTGTTTTGTTGGGTTTAGTAGTGGGGTGAACTACAAAACATTTGTCTTGTATTCTTGTGTTGCTTCCTTCATGTAGATTTCATGCACCATACGAAAACAATAAATCGACCAAATTGATGTGCTTTCATGTTAAACAAGTTCTTCAAGTTTTCGTCTTTTAAGGGTTTGGATAAAATTCTAACACTACTCACTCAAACTAATAGAGAGTTTTAGGTTATTTCTGCCACTTACCCTAGCTGCAATAACACTAATCTAAATTTGGCCATAATAACCTATCTAATAAGCCCAATATGATAGGCCTCTTGTGCAACCACCGTAGCAATAGGCTCACATCAATAGATACAACCACAAGAAAGAATATTTCTCAACAATAATAGGAGGAAAATTGAATCATCAATATATATCACAAACGTGCAGGTCCATGTTGGTCTCAATCAAGAAAACATGCATGCATAGTTTTGCATAATTTTTTTAAACATGTTGACCACCTACAAATACCCAAGGACTTATGCAACAACAAATTTTATCTCTCACACTCTCTTCACTTTGATCAATCACCAACAAATATTACATTAAGGGTTGTGTTTATCTTCTTTAATCCTTCTGGTGGTGGTTAAGACCACAACAATAATAGCTCAATCAGTGCACTGGAAAACAATTACATAGTTACATCCACTACAAGATGAATTTTTCTATTTATCTCGAATTGATTCACTGGATATTAGAATAGATACAATTAGTTTCACCCCATATAAATCAATGGTAGGGATTTTTAAAAAGGAACATTTTTTTGTCTCCTAACAGATCAAATGGATTCATATCTCACGTAGATGGATCATGGCCCATGGGGTCTCGGAGTAGATCGATTTGTTTTCTTAGGAAATGATGAACAACAACATCATCCCCATAAAATTCAAGAAATATAGCAAAGTCACTATTGTCAATCCCCTCTACATACTTAAGATCACCAATATTAGCTTCTTTGACCCAAATACCTTCAAATTGAAAACAACAACAACCAAAACTTTACTAGATATGCCTAAGTCATCTACAAGTCAAACAAAATATATAGAACAATATTACATGAACTTACACATCACATAAATAGCATAGCCTTTATGAATTCACAGTCCACCCACTATTTTCATTTGGTCATAGTCATCAAATCAATTTGATGAATGATGCTCTCACAACACCATAAACAAACAATGGCTAAACAAACTACCAAAAACACACCATAACAATTTCAAAAAAATATACCCTCACCTATAGGAATCCAATCCTATAGTGTATGTTCTCTCATAGGCTTTCATTTCTTTGATCCCTCTTGTGAAGGAGTCAAACCTAGTCTCACTCTGATACCACATTAAATGAAAGGGAGAGTAGAAATGGTTACCACGCACACCAAGACTATATTGAGTGATCTATTCAGTCAATAATTCTACACATATAAATACATCAAGATTTTCCTTAAGATAAACAAATTACCTTAGCACACTAACAACCTATTTAGAGGATATCTTAACCACACACCGAAATAAGAGCCAACTAGTTGGAGAAAATCTCTTATATCTAATGAAATATAACAACCCCCTAAAAACTTAGAAGAAAAATATTCATGTAGAGACAAACTCTACATCATAATGACCAATATAATTACAACCACAACCTTCTCCTATGATAAAGTATTACACATTAATCTATAAGAAAAATAGGAGTTAATAATTCCAACACTTAGTTTTCTATCATTCTATATAAAGACAATAATGTATAAAAATTGAGTCAAAATATATTATCTTATGTGCATTTTATTTAGGGTATTTATAGAGCTTATTGATGATGATGGTTACTATCTACCAAGAAAGAATTTGGTCTATTAGACCTTATACCTTAGGAAAGGTAAGGAAATACTTGGTTTGATTTATAATTTATTTTTGTGCTTGAAAAGATTTAATAAAATCATTCATAAATCACCAAAGTTTTGATGAGTTAAAAGGTTAGGAAGATTGATGTTGGAGGGTCTAGTTGACTTTGTCGACTACACCCGACATTTGACCAAATTAAGAGAGTAGTCGATTGAGAAAGTATCCGAGTCTGTAATTTGGTCGACCATCTAGTCGGGTTGACCGATTGAGGTCACTAAGCAGTTGTAACTACCTTGTAACTAAAATATGAGTATAAATATGAGCATGTATGTAACAGAGAAAAATAATATAGATAGTTGTTGTTGTGGTGATATAATATAAGTGCTTATTGCTAGTCCCCCTACTAATTTTGTTCTCTTCCTTCTCCCTTCTATGTGTGTGTTGTAAATTACTATATAATACTTGTATACTGATCTGTGTAAGGCCTACTGGGAACACCTACATACAAACCCCTAGATTACAACATTGGTTATGTTGTCGATAGTTCTATTGATATACATGCATTGATCAATTTTAGTACATACATATCCATCTATAGTCTTTTTCCTTTTATTCCTATATTCATCATATTTTATTTACTTAGTCTTTTTTCTCTTTCAAATAAGGGTTACAGATCAGGATACAATCAAATATCTAGGTCTACAAACTCGCAAGCCTGTGTATATTTACTTAGTTGCATTCTCTTTTCTTGCAATATCAACACTTGGTCATTTTTATGCATTGCAAGAGTCCCATTGCAGGAGACCAACCCATTTTTGTCCCGCAAATGCTCATGTACTGTGTCCTACAGTCGCACAACACTTAGAATGACCCTTCTACCTCCGCATCCTCCAAATTGCACCCTTTACATTTTTTATAGTTAGCAATTTCTTCGAATGTGGATGTGAGACAAATTTCCTCTCCAGTTACTTTTTCCCTCATGTCTTGTGTCCCACAATCCCGTGTTCTACAAAATGACCCATTCAATTTCATGACCCACATAACGTTCTCTTCTCATAATTAGTGCATTTTCTCATTGTGGACATGAGAGTCATTCCTTCTTACCTTTTTCATTTCTAGTGTATTGTGTCCTACAATCTCGCATTCACCATATTTCACTATCCATTCCTCTTTTTTCACTTTCATACTTAACCATTTTACATCTTCCACAACAACACATCACCATTTCATGATCGCATTTATTACCCCCCACCATGTCAGCCACCACTTGTGTGAACATAATACTATAATTAAAGTGGCAAAGATTTCATAAAGCTTTTTAATAAATTATAAATCTTACCGTGCAAGTCGACAACTTTGAAATAAGAGTTATGGTCGTTAATAATCAAGGAAACACATGTTAAATTTAATAAAGGATTAATATGCCATGTTGTAAAAAGGTTGTATTGACAATAGTGCCACCTATTCGTAAGGATATGAATAAATGTAAATTATGTCAAGTAGGAGAAAGGATTTGTATTGTGTATATACACTTAACACTCTTGGATGTGAATACCACAAGTTCCAATGGTCACAAGATTACAAGTGGTACAAGGATCCCCTTTTTGTCGACAAGGAAACAAACCTGGTTTGGAGCTCAAGAATAACATTGGCTAGTTGTGTACTTGAGGTGACGGATTTTAAATAGCTAGTTCTATGATGCATAAAAAAAATTGATACATAAAGAGGGATAATTCAAGTTCAGGGGAATCCTCTTATCTCCTTGCCCCCCTCAATTTTCATGAGAATACTTCGAATCCAAAAACCCACCATGTAGTTCAAGAATGAAGATGCAGACACATTTCTTAAAGAACACAGAGGAGGAGTAGACCTCCTCGAGAATTACCTCGCTAACCCGAGACTTGATAGAAAGTTTCCTAATATTGAGGTAAGTTTCTTAAAATACCCTTACAAAGTATTCTCCTAGATTTTTTCTCATATAGTATGATTGGAGTCCATGGCCTCTATGCCGAAATATATTGTTTATATTCTTCATTTTTTTGTGCATGAGGACACCCTGATTGATTGGGGCTAGATCATTTCAAATGAAATTTCATTTGAAATGGGTGGTTTTAGAAGAACCCAGAATTTTTATATGACTTCTTATTTGGTATTTTCCATAGCCTACTGCCACATCTTCAAAGACTTGCCAAGGGAAAGGAATGTTGGTTTCAACATGGAATCAGTCTTTGTCTAGTGTCCAACCTTATGGAGACACAAGGATCAATACAATTTCTACCCGGTCCGCAACACTTTTATTTCTAAATTCAAAAAATTAATCTATGGTCTAACACATTGAGACTGTCACTTGAGGTTGCCTCCTTTCTCATAGAGAAAGGAGTTTTTGAGATTCCAAAGGATTTCAGTGTTATAAGATTATTCGATTTTCAAGAGAAACTGTTTTTTCTCCCCTTCTATGTATCTGATAGACACTTTGTCCTCAAATTGTGCAGAGAATACAAGTATTGGGCACACTTCTTCGATGTAAAAAGGAAGAAGCATTTCATTCCATTTCCTTGGAGAGTTGGAGAAGTTGTTGTCAAGAATATTTGTCACTTGGATGAATTTGCAGGTCAATTTGACCAACTTGGTTTAAAAGAAGATAAATGCATTGAGGGTTTCGACCCTAATGACCTATTTTTTGCACACATGTCCCTGGTAGGATATTCTTCTTATTTGTGTAAATCTAAACAATTCAAGGAAAGAAAAGGAGACAAATCAGAATCTCCTTAAGACCTTAGTTGATGAAGCCCTGAACGATATCAAAGAGTTAGCTAACACTAATGAGTTTTATAGACAAAAGGGAAGATAAGTAACAAATAAAAACCCTAATTCACCCAATGTTTCATAGAAAATTACTCTTGCTAAAAAACCCCAAGAAGTAGCAGTCTAGAAACAAGAAAACACCTGTTGGAAATTCAGATGATGGCGGTGACAAAGACCCTACAAAGAAAAATATATAAAAATACTATGTTGTACATAATTATGCTAAAATAAAGAGAGAGACTCACAAAACAAGATTGGAAATACCTAAAATTTAGGAGCATCCCCGAGCTGTGGATGTAGATGAAGTTATCAAAGAACCCAAATGGTTAGAAAAAATATTGTTGGAAACCCAAGAAATTGTTGAAGCTCTGGTTACCCAATAACCAGAGATATTTGAAGAAGAATTTGTCACACTTCACCACCCGACCTACCATAAAAATTCCAAAAAGTTGTTAATAGAGAAGGTTAACTTGAAAAAATAAGAAAGTGTCTGAAACATGGAAATCAAAAATTGATTTCCATGGGGTCACACCCTAAAAAATTATATAGTTTCATGAGGAAACTAGGGAAGCACTAAAATAATCCATTTTAGATATTGAGAAATAAAATTTAATTCTAAAATAAAAAAATAAAGGAATTAGATAAAGATCTAATTCCAAAACCAGTGTTTGCTGAGCCATTAACTGCAATTCAACAGACACTTACAATTGAGGACATCCCAAAAAGAAACAATAAGTTGAAACGTTCCTCCAGTCTCTTGTTAGTTGTGAGAAAATATGTCGGAGATGGAATTCAAAAAAGGATAGACCGAATCCATGAAATATAGGAGCTAGCACAAAGTTCAACCTATTTTTCAACAAGGATTATGCATTTTAGAGAATATCTCCAAAAGGATCTAGAGAATGATGAAGGTTTTTAAAAGCATGTCATGAAAGAGTTTGTAGAAAAAATTTCAAGTCTAAGTGACACCCACAAAACAAAATAGAACATTGCCTCTAGTATTTGAATGAACCAAATCAACTCTTGTTGGTTGAAAATGATTAAAAGTTTAAGAGAAATTTTGTATGAGTTAGATGCTATCAAAATCAAGAGAGGCGACCTTTTTCTAAAACTTGTTGATATTACAAAGGAACTTGACAACCCAAATTTATTAATGGATACCATACCTATGTCTAAAAAGAAATTGTTGGATCAACTTAAAGCATTGAAAGTTGCACGTACGAGTGAGTTTATTGATTCAATAGAATTCTCCAAAGATGAGGTGGAAAGGTGGCTAGTCTGAAACATTAATAAGAATGATGGCACCGAGGAAACACTACACCAATTAAGTATTGACTTAAGAGAAATGGAGAATGAACTATTTAAGACAAAAACCAAACACAAAATAATGGTTGCACCGATGAGGGAGTACATAGAAGAATGGTTAAGAAAATACTTGGTTAAGATCATCGAGATAGATCAACATGAATCTATTACAACAATTATTCCATTTCCATCACAACAATGATAATCTACAAAAGAAACCTCAAGAAGCAAGTAAAGTGTGAATTTTCTAAAACCCAACAAAATGAACCAATATTTCACTCATAAATTATTTCCTCTATTTAATTTAAATTTCTGAAATTGTTCTTTTGTGGCTATAACTAGGTTTCTTCACAAAATTATAAATGCACAGTGGAAAAATAAATATGATCAACAATGAAGAATATAACAACAATCAAAACCATGAGAGACACAAATATTTTTGGGTAAATAACCATGGGAAAAACCCATTATGGGAAAACCTGTTCTTCTGTTTGTGGTTTTTTATTATGCAACAAAAAGAATACAGAGATCTCTAGGAGTATAAATCTATTTCTTCAAATGACAGTGAAAAAACCCCGTACAAACCCTCCCAACAAATTGTACGACCCTCTATCAAATTAACAAGCCAAACAATCTCTGTGTTGGTGTGCACACGGTTGTAAGACCCTAGGTTCGAGTTATCCTGACCAACAAAACCCTTCAGACACCAGCCCTTTCAGCATCACCTGCATGCACGTGAAGTCTCACTGAGGCATCTATTGGGGTTGCAGGAACCAAGTTTTTGTAGTAGTGACTGAATGGGAGGTGATCATCCTTGTCATTCTTACTTATCTGTTATGCGTGAGTTATTCTGTATTTTATTTTATTAGGTTACTTATTGACTTCAGTTATGTGTTACCATTATACTTCGGATTACAACATAACTCAAGTACTGTAACATTCATACTATTTCACAATGATCATAGATAGAATAATTCTAGTTTAACATGCATCAAGAAATTATCCATGATCAATCACATAAAAGACAAATAAACTCAATATTTAACGTGGTTCACCCAACATTGGCTACGTCCAAAATGGGTGGCTTATTTATTATTCTTTATGCAATTGTCTCAGGCTTGTGCACTGCGCTTACAAAGATACATCACGCTATATTTACCTCCTTCTAACCTAGACACTCTACAGTGCAAGCCTCTCTCTGCATCATCTCCTTAACATTCAGACATCGACTCTTTCCTTCTCAACCTATTTTTTCACTCTCTTTTCGAACAACACAGTAGATAACTCAAAGAGAGGAACCTATTCTCCCAACCCATTACATATTTATACATAAATTCTAGGGCTTAAAACCTTACTTTGTTCATCCCAAAACCCTATTACAATTCATGGTAACTCAAGTTGTCTTGTTTTTCAGGCTACTTTACTTGATTTTCCTCCTGCATGATGCTTTTGTACTCTGACTATTGTTCTTCCTTATTTTGCATGTCCTTCTATATTTATCACATCAGGTTGTCATCCTTCCTTTTCTCCTACTTTCTTCTCTTTCTTTATTCCTCTATTTTGTATGTTCTTTCTGCACATTACACTCCTGAATGTGCCTAAGTTGCACACTCTCGAGTCTACCTTGTTTTACTTCTTCTTCTTCTTTTCCGTACATCTTCCCTACTTAGAATTTTCATGCATACTATTTCCACATTTCCTATAAAATAGGCCCCCAACAGTCATATGTGGCTCGTCCTTAGCCACTTAGGTCTGTTGCATTCTCCAACATGGTTAATGAATGGTTATATAAATGCATCTTTATTACAAAATCAGTCGTGTGATTTTTTCCTCGTACTATCAGTCGGTCATGATTTCTGATGGATTTTTCCATTTAAGATTATACAATGTATTTATAACATGTCATTACCACTTTGTAGCTATCATTTCCCTGCTTTAATTCCTTTAATGTTCTTGTCAGTGCCATATTTCACAACTACTCTTACTGCCGCATTTTGTTTCTTTGCGGTCTTTGCTTCTATGTGTTATTGTCTTAATTGGTGTAGTTCCATACCGATAGTGCGACAACCCTTCCATCTTCACAATTTATTATTCCTTTGTACTCTATAATATTTTTATTTATTCTATATCTACTTTTTATTTTTTTTCTTCCTTTTTCTATTTTTTATATGGTTTTCGGTGTTTTACCTCCCTACTATAGTATCGTTACTATGATACATGTGTTCTGGTGCAACCTAGACTACTATGCAGGAAGTTGGTCATCTCTATAGAGATTCAAACAACTCCCATTCACCATTCATGATTCCTCCAAGGAATTCTCCATTTAGGGTTTCCAACTACACGACACCTACCTCTGTTATGTGCTTAGTTGCATATGGCCCTAGCCAGTGCATTCTGAACTTATCTGGATGTTGCATAAACTTACTATAATAGAGTAATACTAAGTCTCCCATTTGAAACTTTTTCTATCTAATGTGTATGTCATGCCATGCCTTTTCTCTTGCTTTCTGAACTTGCTGATGGAAACCTATGACAAATTGATCTTCCTCAAGTTGTACCAACTATGACAATCTCTCCTCTATTGTGCCAGAGTCTGAAAGATCAGTGATCACTGCAATGGGAGTGCTAGGTAGAATAAAATCCATTGGCATCATTGCTTCTTTCCCATTGACTAACCTGAAAGGTGTGTTCCCTGTCAACTTATTTCTTGTAGTCATGTAGGCCCATAAAAATACATGAACTCTTTAATAAGTCCTAATCATCTCTCCCTATGTTGTAGATATTTATCAAATAATTCTACATGATTTTATTGAAATCTTCCACTATCCCATGGGCCTGAGGTTGATATGGGGCACTCTTCTGATGATGAATTTGAAACTCCTCAGTCAATGATGCAATTGTTTTATTTAGGAAGTGTGTTCCTTGATCACTGAGTAGTATGCGTGAACATCCAAATAGTGTGACTACAGTCTCAAATAGAAATCACACAACATTCTTCGCACTGCAGTCTAGGACTGGTGCTTCTTCTTCCCACCTTGTCAAATACTCCATTGCAGTGATTATATACCTTGCCCCTGATCTCCTTGCTTGTGGGTTGATTAGCCCCACAAATTCTATGGGCCCTTTATCAAATTATTGTAATGTAACCTATGGCTTTAAAGGCATTCCATCTCTCCTGGATGGTTTTCCCACTCTTTGACATACATCACATGACTAACAATATTCCTTAGCATTTTTGTAAAGTGTGGGCCACCAGATCCCTGCACACAAAATCTCTTGTGTAGTTGATTTTCCTGCATAATGTCCTTCTGCAATCCCTTCGTGCACTTCTGTGAGTATCATAGGCCTCTCATGTTCCAACACACATCGTCTCAAGA